>CM076577.1:304490887-304642419 GCA_034641835.2 Pinus albicaulis
CAGACATTTAAGAAAGAGGAGAACAATAACACTGGAGCGACAAATGTAGAAAGAGAGAAAAATAAGATGATCGATATAGTGATACCCTTCAAGACAATATCTCACATGAGACACACATATAGAGACTAATGATCAAGTATTCAGAGTTGGTGAATTCACCTACAATGCATTGGAAACAAAATGATGATGTTTTGAAGTGATGAAACAATATTTCATGTGTAAATTGTAGTCTAACCAATATTAAGTTGGAAACTCATATTGTAATACTTGACATTTCATATAAGATAATTTATGTGGTTGAAATTATTTATAGTTGCAATTTGTATTATTTAGTATTCTAATTAACATATGTAATTTCATATTTTAATATTAGAAGAACATGCACATTGTATAACATTTTTTTTTTAATTTAGTCCCAAAACCATACTAATTAACTTATGTTGATTAATAATGAACCCATAAAATCAATCTAAAACTACTAAATTAGTAGTTTATATTAAATAATTATGATTACAAATAAAATGAAACTACGACTAAATTAGTCATTTATAATGTTTTTTAATGAAAGAAAATTAAATGAATATAAACTACTAAATTAGATGTTTCTATAATGAATATGAAATTACCAAAAAAACATAAATTACTACTATAAATGGTAAGATTCTTTTTACAAATTACGACTAAATTTTGCATATATATGACTATAAATAGCTGATATACAACATCTTATAACACAACCAAAATTTAGTCATATTTCTTAGGTCATTAATTGGTTTCGAATGATGACCAAAATTTGCATATATATGACTATTAGTAGCTAATTTACAGTATCTTATAACATGACCAACATTTTGGTCACATTTCTTTGGTAATTAATTGGTTTTCTCGGGTGATCATATAGTAATATATTTTGTTGTATATTTGGTCATTAATTGTGACAATTAATGATCAAATCAGTGATTAAATCAATGACCAAATCAATGACTAAATTAATAACCAAATCAGTGACTAAATTAATGACCAAATATACTACTAGACAACAAAATTTAGACAACCAATTAATGACTAAGCTAAAAATGACTGAAAGTTGGTCGTGTTATAAGATACTGTAAATTAGCTACTATTGGTCACCGATCGAAAAAAAGTTGTTTATATATAAATTTTAGTCCTTTTTTTAGTAATTAAATATCCATTTTGTACTAGTGAGCAAACCTTTATCTTAATAAGGAATTGTGCTAGAATAGGCACCATATTACCTTTAAATCATAAATATTTTCTTCCATAAGTCAAAGTAAATAAAATTCACAATCCCTTAAGTGAGCAATGTAGACACAGTATATCCATATCTGCAATGCCTTCAATTCATTTAATCGAAACAAGGATGGAAGGAAATTGTGTAAATAAACATATTAATGAGTTAAATAACAAACTAACAAATATACATATGTGTGTGTGTGTGTGTGTGTGTGTGGAATTATTGGCTATATTAGATGTGGTATCAAAGTTGTAAGATGTAATACTGCAGGGTATGAGCCCAATCACAATTTTTGTTTAAAAATTAAATGCTTTATTTTATAGAGTAAAGAGGAAAATAAGAAACAATGATGGCATAACCATATGGAAGATCACCTATTGGAGAAGAAAATTTGTGGGTATAATTAGGAAGCGAAACATCACCTCATACAATGAAATTATTAGTTCTGATTAACAGATTAAAGTTGGAGCTATCTAGTATTAGAGTAGACAATCAAGAAGTTGTTGAAAACTACTACTAAGAAAGAAAATCTCATAAAAAAGGTAATCAATACGTCCATTACAAAAACTATAGAACTAATTGCAGAGGAGGAGAATAGAGATTAATATTATAAACAAAATAAACCATACAACATGGATCAAAGTAAATATGCCAAACCTAAAGATATAGAGGAACGTAACTCAACAAAAATGCTTCATAATCAAGGAAAGAAATAGAAAGTAGATTTCTAAGGGGACTTCAAAAAAACTAGAGCCCCAACCTATGATGGTGAGTTATAGAAAGCAACATATCATGGATACTCAGCATAAAATCATCATTTCAAATGTATGAGTATCCTAATAATTTAGAATCTAGACTAGCCACTTACCAATTACAAGGTTAGGCATCTTCATGGTGAGAGGGGATCAACATTGTACATAATATAGAAGGTAAGATTGAAATTTGGGTAGAATTTAAAAACAAATTCAAAGAGATGTATCAAAATAAATATACTATGGTGATCAAGAAAATGAATTTAATGAACTAAGTATTCGTTAAATGACCATGTATGAACTAATTACAAAATTTACCCATGTCTTGTGATATGTAACCTACATTCACAAGGAAAGAGATAATTCTCAGTGATTTATTATATGTATTCACCTCTTATTTAATACAAAATTCAATATGATAAGATAAAACTATGAATGAATCAATATGGAACGCTATAATTTCTTATCATAAGTCTAAGAAATGAAATTAAAATGCAAAACACTGACCAATTCGCCTCATTTAAAATTTCAAGTAAGAGTCAGTAGAATCAAAATTTTAATAAGGCCAATAATAAGAAACAAAAGGCACAAACATATATAGGGAATAGACCAATATATTTGTATAGTAAAGGAATTAATGGAAAAGAAAGGGAAAAGCTAAATATTTGGTGTTGTGGAGAGCCTCATCTCCTTCGAAATTGCACATACAATGTAAAATCTATTCAAGCCCTAAAGAATATCCAAGAAACCTCCATAGTGAATGGCGTGACAAAAATCATTCCTAGAATTAATGTAACCTTGGTGGGGTGTTAAGTTGAGCATCAATCCACTGTGGTTGAAATAGAAGGTAATATGTTAAACCAACTATGTCCATTTTAATAGATTGAGATGCTAGTTTAAGTACATCAGTCCAAAATAGTGGACAAATGTGAGATGAGCACTAAAAAATCTAAAATATCTTAGGTGGTCCAATTAAAGACTAACAATAAGAGGAAAATTATAATTTGGGTTAAGGAATATGATAATTAATTAAATGTAAATAAAACAACAATAAAGTAGAATATTTTTTCTTCTTCTCTCACGATGTCTTAATGGGAATGGACAACTTAGAAAGACACAAAAAAACGATCAGTTGTTTAGACAATACTATTACCTGCACCACGGATGCAGGAGAGCTTCATATTATCAAGGGTATACCAGGACAAGTTTATATTAGGAAAATATCAACCTTCCAATTAAAAAGATGTGCTAGGAAGGGGTGTAATTTGTTTGCTATCCAGATAGAAAATCACTCACAGGAAACTAAGAGAAGAAATTTTTATGATATGAATGTGGTAAGGAATCGAAGGACATGTTTATAGATTAAATCCTTGAATTTCTAGCTAAAATAGATATTAATTTCACTGTAGAATTGATACCTAGAGCCACACCAATGCTCAAGGAACCTTATCGAATGAGTGTGCCATAGTTAATGGAACTAAAAATGAAACTACAAAACTTATTGAATAAGAAATATATTATACCAAGTAGGTCACCATGGGGAGAAAATATATTTTTTAGGAAGAAAGATGCAACGTTATCGTTTTTCATTGATTGTAAACAATTAAATAAGTTAATAATAAAAAGAATATCTATTGACTAGAATAGTTGACTTGTCTAATTAGGTTAGAGGATCCACTACCTTTTCTAAAATATATTTAAGGTATTTTTATCGTCAATTAATTATTAAGGATGAATATATACACAATAAATCCATTAGAACTAGATATGGTGACTATGAGCTTACCGTGCCTCCATTTTGTCGCACAAATTCTCCAACTACATTTATGTATCTGATGAACAAAATTTGTAGCTAATATATGGATAATGTTTTGTTGTTTCTTATTGATGGCTTCCTTATTTATTCTAGAACATAGTAAGGACATGGCCAACACCTATAAATATTTCTACAACACTTATATAACACCATATTTATGCCAAATTCAATAAATGTGAGTTCTACGAAGACAAGATCCAATATTTGGGACATGTAATATTTGAAGAAGGAATTACAGTAGACCTGGAGAAATTAAAAGAAAACCTTAAGTGGAATTCCTCTAAAGATGTACTGGATATCATATCATTTATATTTATTACAAGATATTACTGTATATTTATGGAAATGTTTTCTAAATTGGCTTACCCCATAACCTTCTTACAAAAATATACGTCAAATTTGAGTGGACTCGAAAGTGCCAAGAAATTTTTGACCAAATAAAAAATATATTCATTGCAACACAAATAATTAAAATTGTTAACCCTAATAAGGGTATATAGTGTGCACATATACTTGTGATGAAGGATTAGGTGTAGTATTGATGCAATATAATCGTGTAATAACCTTTGAATCTAGAAAGTTGAAATATCACAAGAAAAATTATGATATGTATGATACGTAGTTCGTTGTCATAATAAATTCTGTAAAAAAGTGGCACCATTATTTGATAATACAAAAGTTATCTCTAATTACTGATAATATCACATTGAAGTATTTCCTTGTCCAACTCGATTTAAATTTTAGGCAGGCTAGATGGATGAATTTTCTAAGTGAGTATGATATTGATTTCAAACATTTTGAAGGGAAAGAAAATAAAGTGGTTGATTCATTTAGCTAAAGAGTAAAAATTACTCATGGAATTTTTGTATGTAGCATTACAAAAAACATTTGTGCATCAAATTAGAAAAACTTCAATAGAGGATCAAGTTTATAATCAAATATAGTAAAATTTGATAAGATAATATAGTTGATAAGAAAGATCAAAATATGCATTAAATAAATATAATTTGTTAATATTCAGAAATAAAATATATATTCCTAATGTGTGTATGATTAGGAAACCAATTCTGCATCGGAATTATAAAAATCATTTTTCAAGTCGTCCTCGATAGAAGAAAAATATGACATCCTTTAGGAAGGAATTATTTTGGCCCACAATAAAAGGAGAGGTAGCTGAGTTTTGGAAAAGTTTCAAGAATGAAAAAGAGTGAAAGTAAAACATCAATATCCTACTACATTATTAAATCCCTCGCCTATTCTGGAATGGATATGGGAAATGATCTCACTAGACTTTACTATGGGGTTAACTATAACTAGAAAAAAAACATGGATCAATCATGGTTGTAGTGGATAAATTAACTAAATCTACTCACTTTATGTCAATTCAATGAACATATAATGTTATTTTTCTGGCTTCAATTTTCATGAAAGAAATATTTAGAATACATGGAATGCCAAAAAAAATTATACTCGATAATTATCTAAATTTACTTCCAATTTATCGAAAGAACTCTTTGCAGGAATGGGCACACAAATAAAATTCAATGTAACATACCATATTCTAAGAGATGTACAAAATGAAAGGACCAATAAAATTCTTGAATACATGCTTCACATATATGTGATGGATCAATAACTAAGTGAAAAGATTATTTACAGCTGGTTGTGTTTTCCTATAATAAAAAATATCAAGCATCCTTGAAAATGAGTCCCTTTGAAGTCCTTTATGAGATAAATTTACATACTCGAATGCGTTAGATTCAACAAGTAGACTTCTCTTATGATCTAATATCTGGTAGGAGATGGAAGATATAACTAAAAAGGTAAAGCAAAACTTAAATTCAACTAAAGATAGACATAAGAGCTATAAATATACAAAAATAAAACATAATGAATATGAAGTGGGAGAACACATATACATTAAATTCATGCCTAAAAATTGTGCTTTGAAACTAAGAAGTTGTGATATGTTAGAAGCCTAATTTTGTGGACCATTTGAAGTAGTAGAAAGTGTCATATTAGTGGCCTACAAACTACCAATACCAACTCATATCAGAGTTCACAATGTATTTCATGTATCACTTTTAAATAAATATATTCATGATCCAAGTCATATTATGGATTGGAATGTTGTGTAGGTCGAAATAGAAGGAAACCTCTTGGTCAAGCCTCTCCAAATTGTAGAGAGGAGAGAAATTGTACTCTGGAACAAATCCATCTCCTAGGTTAAAGTGCAATATAAGTACTCCAGCCTAAAGAAGGCCACCTAGGAGATCGAGGAGTAAATGACAGAAGCTTTTCATTTGTTTTTTCTAAAATTATTAATTCAAAGAAAAGACCAAGGATAGTGTTGATTTAAGGGGAGGTAAAATGTAGTACCCATAATGTAATTAATTTCCTATCATAAATTTATGGTTTTATTTCTTTTAAAAATTTACGTTTGAATTATGGGCATGCAGCTAAGACTAATGTTGGTCATCTTAATGACAAATGTAAATATTAATATATTTTTTTGAATGAAATATTATCTAGTCCAGTTATTTTTTATTTGAAAATATAAGAGGATCCAACATTTGAGTAGTTAGGCCACCCAACAACTAAGAAATCGGCTAAGAAGAAATTCTAATACAATAAAGGATAGTTTTTGAAGTGACAATTGTCATAGTCTAAATCCTAGATATTTTACAAATATTTCTAGCCACTATAGAAAGAATGACGAGAGAGAAAGGTCACGAAGTGGGAGAGGAAAAACGATTGTGGGAGATAAAAGAAATCTTAAAAGTGGTACTAGTAAAGATAAAATATTTGATGTGAAAGAATACACATAAAATTTACAAGCTAATCTAGTGAAACACCGCTAAGGTATAGAGAGGAGAATTATAAAAACGTTGATCAAGATTTCTAGAAAAATGAAAACCTAAGGCTTGGGAGGGATTTTTGATTGTAAGTTTATTGGTTGGGAGGAGCATGTTTTCTCCTACTATATTTTCAAACATGCATATAATTAAACAAAAATCATGATTGAGAACTCTTAGGAAAAAAAACCATGAATATTATGAATGTACGCACAAGGAAAAGATAAAGTAGTGGAACAAATAGCTTGATTATTGTCTTTCTTACTAGGTAACTAATTTTCTGTCATGGTTATTGTTATGTTTAACATTTCAAATAAAGTAATGAGTTATTTATGGTCTATTCTTGAATAAGGAAAATAGTAGGATTACAATAAGTAGTAGGCCAAAAGAGAAGATAACTCATTGCTAGTCCTTAACCAATGCAATTACTTATCAAAGTGAAAAAGGTAAATTCCTTGTGAGGAGTTGATGGTTAAGCCCAAATCGAGGAGTCTTACACCTAAACCTTTGTGTATCGAGGATATTTCTCAAATATAGTTGAGTTAATAGGAAAAGGACTAGATTATAATGTGTGGGGCATTAATTATATATCCAAATGAATTGGTTGAGAAAAATTGATTGCAATGGATAAGTAATAATTCTCTATTACAAAGTTAAAAATTAGATATATACTCTGAAAAGACATGCAAAACTAGAAAAAAAAATGAAGTATAACAAATAATGATAGTGTGTGTAGCTTACAGATATATAAGGTTAATGAATTATATATAGAATGAAATGGATGCAATATATAAGCACAAAACTATGCTTTTTATTTATGAAAAATCAACTTTGGTTGAGTAAGACTTAAATATGTATACACATATCTAAAGGAAGTGAAACATAAAGGAAATAGCCAATGTGGAAATGAATTTTATCTCTATTTTAAAGAAAAAGGAAAGAGACTGAGAAAAAATTATGTACATGCATTTAGAAGAAATTTATGGCAAGAAACAGTGTGCTTAGAAATTAATTTCTAGAAATTAAAAGTTATTTATTTAGGGGACCCGCAGAAGCAACTGACTACATGAGAAATTATGTCAAGTAAAATAAACATGTTCATTTAATATATAGTAGAAACCAAGAAACTATAGTGACAAAATGGTTATAAGTAAAACATAGTACGTGATATTTAATAACACCATGAACAACAAGGACTATACTCAATATATTTCTTCTCTACATGAAATAATGGAAATAACCGATGGGAAAATGAGTGTCTTTGAACCAATGTTGATTCCCTAACTATTTAGTCTAGAATAGGAGAAAAACTATGCCAATTTTGTCTATAGCCATAATAGGCCCATAACAAACCCTTCAGATCAAGGCATAACTTGCAACAACATATCGAAAAAGCTTTATTTTCTCTATTTTTTAGTGTATGGAATGCCAAAAACAATTATTTCAGAGACGTTGAATCGAATCAGGAGGAAGATGTAAGCTCTTGTGAACAAGAACAAAGAAAATAAGACCTTTTTTTTTTTAATTTACATCATGGGTTATGGAAGAATGTTGGAACCCCCATTTTCTACAACAGAGGAAAAATATTTTCTAGGAATTTAGAAATAGATATTTTTCAAATTGTTTGTTCTACTTAAAAATACCACATAATGTAAACTAACGAGGGTTTAAAGAAAAGTGTTAAATTTGGCCCTTAGTTGAAGGAGACTATGTCACACTAGTGGAACATAAATTAAGAACCTATCAATGTTGTAAAAAGTGGGGGGTGGGGGGGTTCATGCCAAAACAAGAGTACAATATGACCTTAGTAAAAAATTACCTGAGAGAGTAATTTTCGTAGAGAAAATTTCAGAGAAAATAAAATTGTCGATGAATAATCCCTTAACTACCTACATGGTGGCTCTAAACTCATGATGTCGGGACCAGTAGATGAGCAAGTAGTTGGGAGTCTCATAGGAGATCCAATATAACCTGTAAGGTGTTTAAGAATTTAACTAGTGCCAGTCTTCATAATTGTATTTGAGTTTTGAAAATAAGTCTATTTATAAAAGAAATTTTCCTATTGAATTATTAAAGCATGGGTTTCATGATTGGTTCAATTTTCAATAGATCAAAATCACCCATTATGTGCTCTGGGGTTTATGTCTTATGTCAAAAATAAATGTCATGCTATATAAAGTCCTTCTTGGGTTCATTGTATTAAAGAAAGAAATGTAATTTAGTTATGTCAACCCATCCACCATCAAGTCAGCCTCAATCAAAATAAGTCGACATGAAATACAACAATTCACCCTCAAGCAGGTGCCTAGTCGACTTAATGAAGGGACACGTCCCTCTTATGAAGATTATATATAAAGAAGCGTTCGATCATGACGAGGACACAATTCAATCTGCAACTCTACAGAAGGAAGTAGTTTGTATAAGAAAAAGAAGAAATTTATATGAAGAGGAATAAGGATATTGCATGGTCGAAGTTTCTATGATTTTAGGAGCCAAAAATAAGAGATGATAGAAAGGGTTAAAATTCTTGCTCTTATATAAATTTCTTGGAGGAAGAATACTCCAACTAAAGGCTGACATGATGGATGGAGAGAGGTTTAGGTCAAGGTCTAGAATGATCTCAATTTGATTTTGATTCTACTAAGGAAGAGTTTTATTGGGTTTTCCCATCCTTCGGGGTTTTTCGCTTGATGAGTACCTACATCTTGTGTTCCCTCTTTGTCTACGAAGTTTTCGAAATTGTATTGATGATAAACATATAATAAAAATGAATAATAAATAAGAATCAATCACAAGAAATTTTCAAGTGAAAGAGAAATCAATTTAATATGAGGTTCTAACTATGCTTCCCTTATTTCTCGACATGGTACCAAAGCTTGTTTCGTTTCAGTAATGTTGGGAAAAATTTCAACAATGGCTAGAATTAATCAAGGATATCCTAATTACCTAGAAACTAACTCCTAGTGGAATCAAACAAACAATTTTGTGCTCATCTAGAAGCCCTAGCTACTATATTAAGAACGTAGGTTTGAAGATAAAATACCAAGGCTTATAAGCCTTTTTTTGGAGCACTAAAGGGAGATTCCAATAGCCTATGCAAGGCCAAGTATCTTAAAAAATGGAACAAAATTTGGAACATGATCCATGAGGTTTGGAATCACTTTTGAAGGGATACAAATTCTCATTTTTTTCCTCAAGAATCAGAACCTTGGAATTTTGTATGGGTGAATGAAGTATGAAGTGTCTTATCTTATGGAGTTTCAATTATTTGAGATGTCTAAAGAAGTGAAAAAAAAACTCTTCCAAAGCCAATATCATTGAATAAAATAAGGAAGTCCTGGGTACGTTTGTCATGATCTAACTTTAGGGTCTCAATTATGAAATTTATCATATATCTGAGCACTATGGTCTTATACAAAATCAAAATTTACTTAAATAGGAAGACAAGGGACCTATTACAAAGTTCTGGGGAGTAATATTTGTTGAAATATCTAATGTGAAGCAAATAGTATTGTAACATTCATATATAAATAATATGAGCCTGAACAGTCACCTAAAGGAAATTTTTTTATTGAATAATATTATATCATCTCTTTCAAATCAAAAGTAGTGTCTCCTAGAGTACACTAACAACCATAACATCACATACACTAAGTAGCATTCAATAACAATCTCTCTCTAAAGAAGTGAGAAATTATAAATCTAAATTTTTGTCTATGAAATGAGTTATAGGTAGTAAAGGAGTGCAATAGCGATATGTGTCTTTATTGTCAAATCCTATCCTCGAAAGCTATAGCAGAGATGAGATACTATTGAAGTAATTTTTAAAGGTATCAATGATAGAAAGAAGAAGATATTTTGAGAAGGAATAGTCTCCCCATAAGGAGTGATAGAAAATCATCTTAGCTATTTGATGGTTTTATAAAAATAAAGGATTATAACATTGTTGTTTGGAGAAAGAAAACCTACAACAATTGTTGGTCTTAAAAGAAATGGCTCCCCACTTTTCAACAATATCCTGGAATGCAAAAGAAGGCCTTATATCAGCTTCTATAATCATGATGTATAAAGGTACGTAATCACGAGGTATGTATAATATACTCATTTGTAATGCTCTAACATAAAATATTTTAGGATTAACTACTTATATGATTCAAGGGTTTGTTGTTAAATGATTGAATGTTGTTGGTATTGGTATTGACATCAAAAACTGTAAACCTTACATGCCACATGAAAACTCTGGTCATATAGTAACCCTATTCATAATAATGTATTACTCTTGAATTCTAGGGTGTGTAAGTAATATAAGGTGTTGAATAAACCTTAGTGCTGTTTGAAGAAGAAGATAATATCATTTTTTATATATCTAGGGTGTGTACATTGAAACCCCAACATTCCATGCTCCATTGTTCCATGGAAACCTGAAAACATTTTGGTATCACATATTTTGTTTGGTTTTATTTTTCAATAAGTATTGTAGGTATATAGATTATGGCTAAATTCAAAGGGAAAATTTAAATGAAATAAAAATTACAAGGTTTCAAAAATGAGCAACTCTAGGTGTTTATAAAACCATAATAAATTCTTCATTAAAGGACACAATAATTTTGAAATTTAATTCTACCTTTCTTATGTTTAGGTTTTTTAATTGTAAGGATTCTTTTTACGCTGATTAATCATTATATTGAATCTACCCTTATTGTACTATCTCTTGTTTGATAATTTTTGTGAAACCATATCCTTTAGGGTTCACTATAAACCCCTATCATTTTTTATGCTAAGGGTACATTCATGTTAATAATGAAACCCTAGTCTACTTAAGGGTTTTTAATAAAGTCTAGAACCTCTAAATATATCCTATTCTCTTAATTTTTAAGGTTTTAGTAATATTGTAAAACCCTAGCCTTTTAAGGGTTTATTGTTGATGTCTAGGTTATATGATAAAACACTAAATTTTTAGGGTTTCGTGAATTAGTATTTGTGAACAAAACCCATGTAATATCAAAATAGAAAGAATGAAACCCTAGGTGTATAAGATTCTGCATAATTGAAACCCTAGTGTGGTCAAATTGTTGAAGTTTGATATATGTATCTAGAGATTACGAAAAAAACCCTATTAAGAGATTGATAGTAGATTCAATCCCTAGATATGAAGTTCTAGCATGTTAATTAATAAAATCTAGTGTTTGTGAAAAAACGCTAATAGAATTTAACATAAAGTCCTAGGGCATAATGTTCAAAATATACAATTTTATGATTGATTTTCTAAGTTCTTGATATCGAAGCTTTAGGTCTCGATGATGGAATCTACAGTTTATGGTAAAAAATCTAGCAAGTTAACTATGTACCTATCCTGGTCTATATATTTTTTATGTCTCTGTTGTAACGATATAATTTTGAATTCATGGTCTTGTACACACATATATATGTTTTTTTTACTTGTTGAAGATATGCAGATACGTAGTCTTCAATATTGTGAATATGGTTACGTTGTATAATTTGATGATGATATTGAGCATGATGGAAAGAGGGATCTACGAGGACCTTAATAATATTAAAGTATAAATTAAATTTCGATAGATGACCTTGTTTCCATGTGACATAATTTTTGAAAGGTCTAAAATTATATAATAAATTATTGATGAAAAATGAAGAGCATGTGTGAAGAATCAAATAGTTGGTGAACTTTTCCCCTAGTTATCTCCTAACTTGAGAGGGAACCCGAAGAGAAAATTCCATGAGGATGTTTGAGATCGAAGGATAAATAAATTACTAAAGATAGGTTGTTCGTGATTAGTGAGTTCGTAAACAAAATATTGGTTACATTGAAAAGTATTGAGGTTGTGTTTGGCGTTGTTGGAAAACTCAAAAAGGAAGCTTCCAACGAGATGTATTTCGATGATGACTTAAGCAACATCATAGTAACCAAAAGTTTCAAGGGTTTTTGCTCAACATATATGTATATATATTGAAAGTTTATTATTGATTTGATTGTGAAATATATATTTGTAAGAAGGTTAAAAATTTTAAGCATGCCTCGATTGGTGGATATATTTGGTTTAGTTGATAAGGAGAGATGAAGCACATTAGGTTGACAAGGTTCTTGGGAGGGAATATGGTCAGCCTATGATGATGTTTAGATCCAGAACTAGGTAGGGTGGTGTTTCTTAGATATCTGACCTTGGATATGCACCTAGATACCTGTGTTAGTATTAGAGTGGAAGCCTGATGGTACCTATAATGGATGAAGCTTGGAACACACTTTAGTCCTAACCATATTAGATACCTTAGTCAAGTATCTAATTTGTAGCATTGTGTGTGCTATGAATCTTCATGGAATATTTTTTTAGAGATCTTCGATATACCTCTCTATATATATAATTATAAATACCTCCCTAGTTAAGAGGGAGTGTTGAAGAATGTAACTAGTGTTGGTATTCATAATTGTATTTGAGTTATGAAAAATAAAATCTATTTACAAAAGATATTTTCTTATTGTCTTATTAAAACATAGGTTTCATGCTTCAGTCAACGGTAAATAGATCAAGAGTACCCATTATGTGCTCTAGGGTTTGTGTCTTATGTCAAAAATAAATGTCATGATGTATAAGACCATTCTTGGGTTCATTTTGTTGAGGAAAGAAACTTATTATAGTTATGTTGACACCTCCATCATCAAGTTAGCCTCAATCACAAGAAGTCGATACCAAACACAAGAAGTTGGCCGCAAGGAGTTGTCTAGCTGGCCTTGTGAAGGGACCTATCCAATTTATGAAGACTGTATATAAAAAGGAATTCGACCTTGAAGAGGAAACCATTATTTTTTAAACTCTATTGAAGGAAGATCTCCATATAAGAAAAAGAATAAATACATATGAAGAGGACTAACGATATTGCAACGCTGAAGTTTCTATTATTGCTGAGGCAAAATTTTCTATGATAGTAGGAGCCAAAGTTTTTATTGTTGTAGGAGCTAAAAATAAGAGACTAGAGAAAAGGTCGAAACTCTTGCTCTTGTAGAATTGTTTTGGAAGAAGACTACTTCAACTAAAAGGTTGAATTGATGGATGGAGAGGGGTTTAGGTCAAGGGTCTAGGATGGTCTCAATTTGGTTATGATTCTAATAAGGAAGATTTTTTCTGGGTTTTCCCCTCCTTAGGGGTTTTTTCCCCACTAAGTGCCTACATCTTGTGTTCTCTCATTGTCTTTAAACTTTTAGCAATTGTATTTACAATAAACATATAATAGCAATGAATAAGATATAAGGATTAATCATAAGAAATTTTCAAGTGAAAGAAAAATCATATTAATAAGAAGTCCTAAGTATTTTTCCATATATTTCTTAACGTAAAGAAGATATAGTTTTTAGAAGTTGCATAACATTGGTGAAATTAAAACCCTTTGGTTGAATTTAAGAAAATATAGTGAGAATTCAAAAAACTAGTGGATTTACCTAGTGATGACCCTACTTGAAAAATTTTGCTGTCATTTGTAAGCTAGGGAGGGAAATTACAACTCTTTCTACTAATTGGCTTAAATCGACAATGGATTTCCTCGCCGAGGCAAGCATAAAAAAAAAAAACAGGGTCAAGTAGTAAAAGGAGCTAAGCTATCCAAGCTCCTCGAACTTGCATAGACAAACCAATGTCTCTCAGCCAAAAATAATCTTAATCCTCAGTAAGGAAATTCTAAAACGTGAACCATGACCAAGAAAAGAAATAAAAATGTGGAGTTAAATGGTAGTTGGAACGCCACAATCACATTAAAGAAACGAGGGGTTTGATACCTCAGAACCATTTCTCTCTCTAAAAGAGTTAGCTAACTGTAGGAAGGGTGAGCATAATATCAATGGAAAAATTAGGTAGAATATAGAGTAGTATGATAAACCCTAGCTCAATGAAAACCGTCACCAATCTCTTGACAACCCGAACCGATAAATTATGGAGAGACTAGGGATGGGTGGGGGTACTAAACCCGACTATTTAATAAGGAATCACTGCTAAATCAATATGAATGCATCTCGACCATCCCCATCTGATCCATCATGTGGGCTAGCAAAATGTGACTACAATGGGCTAATTGCATAATCAAAGACACATGGCTAGCAATCTAAAGTTATGATATAAAAAAATTTAAACCATGGAGTGGTAATATAATGTAAGGGTAAGTGAATCCTCCTCCATGGATCAGGTTATAGAGTCCAAACAACTCCATTATTATATTCACAAGCAAATATAACAAAATGTGGATGTAAGTTATGTATTTAGCCTTAACATTTAACATTTTTTGATTATTAATAAAACCTTCTCTCTAGATAAGATACTAGGATGGCGTACCCACCATATTACCTTTAAATCAAAAATCATATTCTTTTATAGGTCAAAGAAAATAAAAACCACAAGCGTGCCCTTGAGTTAGCAATGTGGGAAAATATATTCTGGTGTCGAGTGCCTTCAATTCACTTAAACAAAACAAGGATGAAAGGAAGTTGTGTAAATTAACATATTAATGAGTTAAATAACAAATATTATGATATTGATATTTTCTAACATCCACAAAGACCATTATGGTAAAAAAAACCTTAAAAAAATAAGTGATTAACTGAAGCTCATTAACAGTTTGTTTCTATTATCATTAAAAATATTCCTAGTTTGTTTGTAACATGGCATATTATTTTTCTGACCAAATTCACGTCACGATGACTCGTTCACATGCATATGAGAATCGAATTTTTCCACCAGGATCTCAAATTAATTTAGACCTTTAACCTTTGCTATCTAAGGACCTGCATAAATTCGAAGTACCAGACTCGTGCCACTTTCAAGTCCATGATTCCTTTGGGGAACATAAATTCGAAGTACCAGACTCGTGCCACTTTCAAGTCCATGATTCCTTTGTATTCCCCAAAGGACGATTAATTTTCTCTACAAGTAGATTTTCAAATCTAAATGGCAGACATGGCGCATCCAGCTAAATCTAAACCTAGTATTTGTTGTTTTGTAGTTAGGTACAGTTTATGCCCTATTTTATGGCACAGTACATGCCGTGTTTGATTGGTCTTCCAACAACGTCATAAACCGGGAATATTGTTTTTGCTTCCGTTACTCGTAAATATCTTCCACATACAAGGTGAGGTGGTGATCGTAAACTTATGATGATTTATTGGAATTTTAAATTGTAATGAGATTACACATGATTTATTGGATTTTTAAATGTAAATGACCATTAAGAAGTATTCAAAATTTTATTTTATTGCTGAAAATGTTTCTTTGTATTTTTGCTGTGATGTTAAAAAGTAAGATGGGTTAATCGTATAAATAGTTCAGAATTTAAATTTCATTTAGATATATGTTAAATTAAAAAATAAGTATTTTTATTATCAATTTCTTATTGTGAAAAGGGTAAATCATTTTTTCACAAATTAATCAATTCACAATAGTAATATTTTCATAGATGGTTTATTTGATTTTACAAAAATTTAAAATTTTATTTATATTCAAAAAAATTCAATATAAAATTATTTTTTCGAGTTAAAAGTTTAGGAGAGTTGATCATTCTAAATTTAATTTGAATATATGTTAAATTTAAAAGAAAATGATTTTCATTTTCAATGTTTTAATGTGAGAAATGTGATAGATTCTTTTATCACGTTGTATTTTGGAAAATAATCAATTCAAAATTTCAATGTGAAACTCATTAGTATAGGTTCTAATTTTAATAAGATTTCCACCTAATGTGATAATGGTTCATTACATTTTAAAAATGTAATAGATTACTTGAATTTCATTAAAACATTATTGTTGTGTTTAAAACTTATCAAGAGGAACGTTTAATGAATACAGTAGCCTTGTTGAGTTTTTTATTGGAAAATATTTTCTTTTTATTAACAAAAAGAGAAGTACATCATGAGAATCGACGCCATACAATCAAAAGACAGAGCTAGGGGAGTTTCCCCACAACAAACTAACAGTCACTCAGTTTCAAATCAATGATGAAGACAACAACATATAAACTAAATGAAAAACCAACCCCCTTATTTAAGACAAAAAATATTGGAAACCAAATCAACTATATTAAGAATTGAAATCAAAGAATGATGTACACAATGTACATTAATGCATGAAGAAAATAGTTGATTTGGTTTCTCGGTCTTCTTGGACTTGAACAACTAACTATCATAATACACACTAACCCAAATCATAACCCTAGGATTAGGTGTTTAACTTCCCCTGTTAATCTGAAGGGATGTATCAAAGTCCAAGAATTAGAGCTAAAAATGACAAAATGCATCTCAATCAAGAATTGAATGTCTCTCAAAAATGGTTTTGAAAGGATGGCCACAAAACAAGGATGGTGGTTTTTAATAGAAAACGAAAAATGATACAAAATATTGGAGAACTAAAGGTCTCACCCACCTCTGGAGCCTTCATAATAGTTCTCACATCAATAAAAATTATCAAGTGTGGAACCATCAATGTAGTTCCTCAAACAAACCAACTCATCATGCAAAAAACATGCAATCATGTTCATGCTCATCGAGCATAAATTAAAATAATCTATGTACAACTATGGATCTGAACTTGAACCTCATACCGTAGAAGCAAAATTTTGATATTTTTCTCATGCTCACATAACAAAGCTTCAAACTTGTAGAAAACCATCGATTCCATAAATTCCCCCCTTGCCAAATACAACGTGAGAATATGAAGTGCTCTTCATCATTGCAAGACATGTCAATACTCTCGAACATATCCTATGGTATGACCTGTAAATTTTTTTGGTTGTTTTAGACCAATCCCAGGAAGTAATCCATGCAAAATTTAGTTTCTCTCTTGAAGTGGTCTTCTTTATGGAAAATTTGCTTGAATGGTGATTACTCTTTCCACAATGATAATAGAGGTGAAGATCAATTCATTGATCTTTCACATATCTAACATTGTCATAATGTTGGCATCGATCAATTTGTTCTCGAACACAACTAGCCAAAAATACAACACTACGAAATTGCAAAAGTTTTAAAAAAATCAGGAATGTCAAATGATACATCCAAGACGTCCTTGTTATATCCAAAACATGTTCTATTTTTGTTATGTACAATTTTTTCCCACAGCCTTATAAACATTTTGGGAACAAAATTCTTCACTTATATATGAAAATGACTCTTGTATACCCTTTCTTGAATATAAATTTCCACTAAATCCAAATTTTCTCCTAAGGTGGCTCCATTACTCTTCCACTGCTGTTTGTAATTAGGATCATCTTGGGGTACTTGCGACTCAATCTCGAGAAATTCAATTTCTCCAATGCATGACGTATGAAGATTTTGACATCAACAAGACTTAATTTGTTGTCCTTTAGAGTTTCAACTTTCATCAGAAGTGGAACTGATGAAATTGTTTAATATATCTATTGAATTTTTAAATTTGATCCATTTTAGTCAATCTCGGGTGTCGGGTTCAAAACACATAGACCAGTTTTATAATGCAAATAAGTGCCCAATTCTAAATAGTTGAAATAAAAAATGTGTATTATAATATTAAAAAACTAATGAAGAATTTCTCCCAACTATCAATCAACACCTTCACCTTAATTGGATGGATAAGAGCCCTCAACAAACTTCTTCTAAAAGCATAAAATGGATTTTTTTCTTCCAACATGACGAATCAAAAATAAATTACTGCATCTTTTCTACATGGTTGACTTCAATTCTGTAAACTCCCTATGTGCACCTCCTCATCGCATTCCACTAAGATGTAATCATTTTATACAGATACAATCTCTAGGAAGTTGTAGCAATGGATCAGAATCTTCAAAGAATTTTGACTGCATCACAAAAGACATACAAGTAACTGTTATTCTTCCATGAAAGAAAAATGAAAATATTTGCAAAGACGATACTGAAAATGTTAACATAAATCCCCCAACACATAGGCTATGCTTCAATATAACACATAGTTATGTGAATTCCCACTGAAATTTTGTAAAAATCTTACAGTAGCTTCGAGTAGTCATCAAAACGTTTTGAAATTTAAGAAGTTCTGCAAGCACTATCGCTAACACATACCTTGCATGCATAAAATTCACCCAACACTTCTTGCAAGAATATCAACAAACACATACCAACTACCCATAGTATTGTGTGGGTATGGACAAATAAATGGCAAGAGTCCTCAATAATTATTCCACTGCTCGAAATCCATATAAGAAAACCTAGGATTTAGTGGCAAGTATACCACTTCCTCAATGTACAAGTCCACATCAAACTACATTAAAATGTATATGTGATCTACACAACACTAATTTTTCATTGTTTATGTTATTGAATGCGATCTATAGGGAAAACATTTGCATTACACGGAAACAAAGGCGACCATGGCTTCAAGAGACAGGGTTCCAAATGGAAATGTCTTCATTGAATATGAATTTGATGGCCATAACAAAGAACACATATGGAGTTATGGCATTAATAGAAAGAGTCTCTTCAAACAATTTTCACATATCTATTGGATTGATGTGCTACCATTCAGATCTGAGCCCATTTTACCATATTTTAACTTCAACAATCACTGCAAAATACTCAATGAATTGAAAATGAATCAAGTAAGAAAAAATAGGTATAGGTTCACCACCCTTTCTTTCCTCCAAATGATATGGAGAATGGTTTGTTTCATTCTAAATCCTTCTTGGGATTTCCACTAATACTCTTGAGGAAAAAATTCCACATAAAACTAGAAAATACAGCCAACCAATCCCACTTCTACCTTGTAATGTAATGTCATGCAATTTCAACGAATTTCATGAAATCTTATCACACGTAGTGGGAAACCAACACAAAGATGCACATATTAATATAAAAGGTGGTATGTAGACAGACCAAAAAAACTTTTGTTCAGGGAAATTCTAATAGTTCTTATAATGCAGCAGATACGAGCACTAGCAACACAGTAAACCGACAGAAGCAAATTTCAAATATAAGCGAAGAAGAGCATAAAATGAATATTCGATTTCTATCTTCAACATATTCCACACTCGGCCTAAATTTTATGCCACGAAGGGTTGAATAAATTCCACTTTATTCAATGGTCTTCCATATCACGTGACCAACACTTGTGTCCTACACCCTTACACACCAGACACCAACACTCAAATACTCTCTATACTCCAACTATGACACACAATGACAAATATTGGTTGTAGCATTGCACATTACTAGCCTTCTCGGTTGCATTCGCTATAACCTCCTCCAATACGAATACTAAAACGAAAACAATAGAATATGTTCATAACAAAGAGACAAAAACAGAGTCACTCACCATCCATGGCATGCCAAAACAACGAGTTCACAAGAAGACCACAAAAAGGTAGCTCAATTTACTCAATGGGACAGATGAACCTCCACTTTGATACCACTATAGGACAAACAATATTGGAAACCCTCTCAACTATATTAAGTATTGATGTCAAAGAATGATGTACATAGTATACATATTAATAAATCAAGGAAATTGTTGATTCATTTTATGAGTCTTCTTGGACTCTAACATATAATTACCATAATACATAGTAACCCAAATCATAACCCAATGATTAGGTTTTTAACACCTTCCAATAAAAAATTAATGGCTATTACAAGAACATGCAACTTTGCATCCCTCAGAAAACTTATAGGTGTACACAACAATATCGACATTGCAGCTATAGTTGTAGCTAGGGAAAAAGTGTTAACTCTTTCCGTGAGTCATCCCAATTTGTATGACTTCATAGCAGTGATAAAACCAGGATTCAAGAAGTCAAAGTGGATTTTTCCAACAAAAAATATATCACTCTAGAAATGAAGAGAGAGCATCATAATCCAAGCTATAAACCAACGAAAACTACACTTACCACGAATTAACCATAAACAACACCACCTTCCAATATAGAGCCTTTGAATTTCGCAGGGAGAACGTACTAGTGACCTTGCTGAGACACTATTCACATACATCAAAAAGTAAATACCAAAGAATAACATTTGAGCCATCATATACCCAACACATTCTAGGTAGTGATCGCCAAGAAAGATGCTAGTACAACACTGGTACAAAATTAACAAAATGTAAACAAAAAAGCATAATATCTCAATATCTAATTCAGGTGAGATAAAATAATAAGGATCTCATGAGGTCCTCGTAACATTGTTGAATTAAAAATATAAAAAAGTGAGTAATATTACAAATATTTTATAATTTACACTTAATCTAAATATACAATAAATTTAAGAGAAAATGTCTTTTATTTTCATTTTCAATGATTTATTGGATTATAAACATATAAAAGATTACCTAAAATTCTTAATTTTTTTAAATGTTCAAAAAATGTTAAGAAATAATTGTGATATCATTATAATTTTGCTGAATAATTCTAAAAATATTTAAAATATAAACTTAAGATAATTTTATATATATTTTTTTTCATTTTCAAGATTTAATTGGAAATTATGATTCTTTTATTTCGAAATACTTCGGAAATTTAATAATTCACTTCTGAAAATTCACCAAAATATATTTTAATTTTAGGAATTTATATATGTTTTTTTAAGCATGTTTATACTCTTTTTGTTTCAATAAAATGCTACATTAAAAAAAATAAGTATGTTTAAAAATTTGTTAAAAAAAATAAACATGTTTAAAAATTTATTTTTAATTTTGTAAAGTATCATAAATTACCTTATGGAAAGATAATAAAATAATCAATAAGAGAAATTTTAGGATTAATATTAGCAAGTAGGTTAATTTTCCGAGAAGGGGTTTGCTAAAAACTATACAAAATTATTTTACTTTAAAATAAAAAAAATTATAGAAATAATATAACACGATTACATTTGTAAATTACAAATTAATAATATTCAACCATTTTTCTAAATCTTAAGATAAATTTCTTTCTAATTTTAAGATAAATTTCTGTGCTAAAAACTAATGGTAAAAGCCGCATGTCAAAGATTTTAGTTGAAATTTGGCAACGCTGGAAAAGGGCTAAAAGCTTACGATGTTTTATAAGAAAACATTTACCTAAAGTCAGTTGTTATTATATGTAATGAGTACTAACATTGAAATCGAATTTCTACCAATTGCTTTTTATATTTTTTAAAAATCATTTTTCATTTATGAATGAAAACACAGGTCGGGAGAACAAGAAGGAAGGAAGGAAATCATAAGTTTTTTAAAGTATGAATCTGTAATCGTAGGAAGTTTTTTACTTCACAATATAGAATGTGCTTCTAAAATATTGTGAAGTTGAATTTAGAAAAGTATATTCAATATTTTCAATTTTATTTATTTACGTAATGTATTATTTTCAAAATTTATGTAATATTATCATATTTTTCCTTATTAAAGATGGTCTATTTTTTTCTCTTCTATATAAAGTTTTGAAAAAAAATGTTCATACAAGTTGAGAGAAATGCTATAAAATTATGATTAAATTTTTCAATATTAGTGTTTCTCACCCAAAAAAATGATTTTGTTTCAATATCATCTAAAAATATCATTGTCTCTTAGATTAAAATAAAATGCTTTCTATTATCGCATTTAAGATTAAAATCTATTGTTCTCGATTATTAAATTTGTATTTTATAATTTTCGTTATGCATAACAAATATGAAAGTAAAAAATAAAAGTATGTTATTTAAACTAGGTTTATGATCATTTATGATATCTAAATAAGCAATATATTTATATATGAAAATATCAAACATAAGTATATCAATCATGATAATCATTAATAGTTTTGGACTTTAACCTTTTTTATCCTCCCAAACACTTTAATATGTATTTATGCTTGCTATGTTATCCTAATATTGATATTCGGTCAACAAATTTTTCCTTCTTATTAGTCATTATTAATATATTATTATTATTATTTATTATATTAAAAATAATTTTAAGTTTATTGAGTCTAGTTTGGGAAATCAAGAAGAGAGGTTTTTAGTTTATTCTTAACTATGAAGGTTTAATCTTAGTTGTGACATGTTTCCCTCTACAACGCAATTAAGGTTGGTAAAGTAAGAACCATCTCACATTATCATAGTTTCTTGCGGTGGGACAATATGTTCAAGAGAAATGTGACATGTTTTCTTTTGATGGACCAAATAGGTTGTCAAAGTACCAATAATCTCACTCTTGCTTTATGTCTTATAGGGTGAGCTAAGAAATTTCTAAAGATTTATATTTCAGGATTACCATAAGTGGTTGGAATATCCATGCTAAATTCATATTATCCAATGAGGTCACAAGATCAAATCCACTTAGTTCTCTTAGATTTCAAGAATACTAATATTTTTCAATCCCATTTTGAGAGAACACCACATTATTTTGAATAGGATTTAATTTTAACAATTTGATAAAAGTTAGATGTATACCATAAGATATAATAAGCCCATTAATGGAGGTCACACTTCCTTTTAACTTGAAATTTCATTATAAGTGAAAACGTGATCAAGAATAAGACCTTTTAACTTGAAATTTCATTATAAGTGAAAACATGATAAAGAAGAAGAGTAGGAATGAGTACGGGAATATGACATTGAATATTAATGAGGGTCTAGGGAAAATGAGGAAGTAGGATGATTTGTGGAAATAAGGACCATATTCATTTCGGCATGAACACATATCTATAAAAACAAATAGATAAGTAGAAAATAATTAGATACCCAATGTGAAATACCTATAACATAAATATAATAACCAAAAAAGTGTGTAGGTAAATAATGAAATACATAATAAATAGATATATATTTGCAATGTCTACACACCCCAATCTAAGGCATATTACAAACACTCTAACTCTGCCCACATTTACATTTCGGAATATATTTTGTTTTGGGATTTTATTTCGTTAATTTTTAACATTGATACCATAATGTCAAATATTCCCTACATATGAAAAAACACATATTCTTAACATTCTACAATAACATGCATAATTCAATAATAACCAATAG
Source organism: Pinus albicaulis (assembly GCA_034641835.2). NCBI lineage: Eukaryota > Viridiplantae > Streptophyta > Pinopsida > Pinales > Pinaceae > Pinus > Pinus albicaulis. The sequence goes on from CM076577.1 coordinate 304,514,544, forward strand.
AGACATATGATGTAACAACCTACTTAAAACAAAATTGTTAATTATCACATACCAATTACACATTAAGGCATACATAAACATAAGAACACTTTTCTTTATAAAATGAACAACTGTTTGTTAACTAAGAAAGCTCATCTCATCCGTAAAATATCAAAGAATATCAATAGTTGGTCATTCTTAAATTGATGCTATGACACCACGAGGAAAAATAGTAGCACGTTATATGTCATTTCAAACCCCTTTAATGCAAACATTTCTCACTAATTCAACCATTACAATCACTATATCTCAAAGTGAACACAAAGGAGATGGTGTGTGTATAAAAACTAGGCATGGGAAAGAGAACACAATGGATATGGTGTGCGGATAGAAATCGTGCTACATAGGGAGGATGTATGTATTATTATTTCTCTTATTTGAGATTAAAAATATATAGACATAAATTGTTCTATAGTAATGGTAAAGGGAACGAGAAGGTGAGAGGAATCAATAATTAGAGGACATGTGCAAATAAAATTTTGGCAGGTGGTCCATGTGGATCTATCACATGAATATCACTGTGACATAGTACATATCTCTCATTGATTCCATTTCTTCTGAAGCTTAGAAAACCTTATATTTTAAATTTATCACAAAATTTATTTCTTTTGTGAGCCATACATATCAATATTGAATGGATGATCATGAATCCTAGGTTGATGTATGGGATCATGTGTTGCTTTCAAAAGATATAGGTAAATATGATATACTTGAATGAATCTCAGTAAGTATATAAGCAACGTAAAATGACATGCATTCAATGTTTTGATATATTTTAGGATACATGCATTGCTTGTTATTTTATTTTTATTTTTTCAACAAATTGATAGATGACCATATATGCATATAAAGGCATATTAATGACAATGATTTTTTTTTCAACACTAGCATCCAAATTCATGGAAATATGAAATTACTTATTTTAAACCTTATTTTATTTATTATTTTATGATGCCAATCCCCCCTAAACATGTTTCGTTTATTTACATGAAATGAACACCACCTTTCAGCCTCAATGAACCCATATTAAATTCCTTCTATTTTTCCACATAATTATCTTTGAACTAGTCATATATATACATATATATAGACATATATATAAGGAACACATTTAGTCTAGGATTATTTCACTACACACTCCTGAAAATTAATTTCTCTTGGTAATATTTTTTATGTCCATAAATATATTGTATAAACTTGTACTTTTGTTGGTTTATGGGTGTTAGGTTATTTAGAGACTCGAGATTTATTTAATTTTAAATTTGTATAATATGTCTTTAGGTAAAAGTATGTACCTTTAACATGCACTACTTGCATATTGATCTAAAGGCCATGATATGTTCTAGACATAGAGTGGTTTGGTCGATCAAATTCTCATTCATATTGATGGCTATTTATCCATGAATTAACACATGATTGGTCCATTATATCTATTTAAAGAGCATGGAGGGTCATTGTTGATGACCGATTGCAAGAAATATTCTTCTATAAACTTTCTCTTACATTAATAAAATTGCATCATATTGTTATAATGATTGCAACGGTTGACTATTTACCTCTTATGGGGTTTGAAATATATATAAATGTTGGTGTTATCATGTTTTATGTAGTTATCTAAGTAGTTACTGAAGGTGTTTATCTTTTACTCAATACCATATTTTCTTTAATATGGTATCAAAGCTCATCTAAGGAGATGCTCCCAATTTTTATAAACATATTGAGTTCCCATCACAACATTATTTATATCTTATTATTTTGATACATTTCCATAATGATGAAAATGTTCCATTATGTTTGAATAATTAATTTTAGCTAATAATTCCTTTTGTTTCATAAAATGAGGTGTCTTCTTTCATAGGATATGGATTTTATCTTTATATTCATAAGTATATAGTTCAAATGCATCCTTAAAAATAAATAGGGAGTTTCTTTTTTGGTTTTATATTTTTATTCTAGGTTTGTATCTCCTTCTAGATGCATTTGTTGTTTGTAGTACATTTTTTGCAACCTCACAAAATTAGAAATAGAGTTTAACATTTTATATTTGTTTTTGTATGCTCTTTGTTAATATCTCTATGAAATCATACAAAATTAGAAATGGAGAAAAAACTTGCATTTTTTGGATAATCCAGTTGATATCTGAGTCCTTTATTGTTGAGTTTTGTATTTTTTTTTCCAAATTTCTCTTTTTCTTTGGGAATGAGCATAGTTTTTTGTGTAGCACATAGTTCATGGACAAACAGCAACAACAATAACACTTTATTTTCCTTCCTTAGTATTTTTATATGTTTTGTACTAGCTCACTTTGTAAAAAAACACTTTATTTAGTAAGAAGTATTGATTTCAATTCCCATTACTTCAAAAAGTATTTTTTTTTTTGTAAAAGTGAGCTTGCGGGAGTAGCTACTTATATAGAGAAAAACATTTTTGAACAACATTTGTCACCAAATGACTGAACATATATTAGCCATGTGCATCTTCATTACCATCCATTCCTTTTTTAGAATGGGATAACTTTCATATTCAGAGTCCATTTTGACTTCGATTCTTTTAAATATCCTATTTTTTTTAGAGCTTTCCATATAAATACTCAAATTCAACTTCTAAAGTCATATTATCTACATATTTTAACAACGACACTCGATGTGAAATTTTGTGTACAAATACTGAAAGAGAGTTTCTGGGAAAATATATTTATGTAGAGAAAAAAATTCTCAACAACATTTGTCACCACATGGTCCAACATATATCAACCATGTGGGTCTTCATTATCATTAATTCCTTGTTTTAAAAGGGCATAAATTTCACATCTAGAGTTCATTTTCACTTCCATTGTATTTAATAGCCTATATTTTTCAGTGCTTTCCATCCAAATAGTCAAATTCAACTTCTGAACTCTTATTGTCTATATCTTTTAATATCACCACTCCAAGTGAACTTTTTGTGTAAAAATACCAATCACTTGTCATGGAAATATGGCATGGATGTTTATAATAAGAAGCAAATGATTGTACATATTACCTTTACAGAAGAAAAACTTCTCATTGATGTTGATAAAAAATCCAATTGGCATAGTAAGAATTATAAAAATGTATATTAATCATCATATATATTGAACTCATAATTATAATTATATATTCAATTAATAAATGACCTAAAAATAACTTGGGAAACATGGAAAAATATACTTGGTGAACTTAATTTGATTTGATATCATCATCTTAAAAATTAAATCAGGACTTTAGGTTGTAATGATATCTCTTACATTGCATATTATGTATCTATGTTCAAAGCACTTAGAGATTTACATAAATATTTTCAAGTCAATGTAAAGGATGAAAATACATACATGTTATTATTTTCAGCCTTATTCCTAGATATTATATTCATATATTTAATTTTTATGGCACTATAGAAGCTCTAGGGCTTTCATATAAAAACCCAACTATGGAATCTTTTTGTGACTCTACATAGTAAGACAAGGTCTTGCACATTGGAATGTCCCAACATAAAGATAAAACTAAGCATCTAAAGAACAACATGCTTTAAACAATAGTAAAAACAAAGGTAACAAACCCTCCGAGGTAATTTATACTCTTAATGGTAACAACACACCACAATCAAAGAGTAAGAAATGTAACATACATAGTAATTTTTGTGGGAAATATGTTCAACTAGAGTATAAATGTTTTAAATAGGTGGAGGCCTTATATGTAGTAATGAAGAAGCATAACATCAATCTTGATTCTTCTTCTTGCACACTTCTTTTCATGGAATTTCATTTTTTTTTTCTTTATTTTTTAATGCAAAATCTAGTTCTTCTTCTTATAGGTGGATTACATATTTTGGAGCATCTTATCACGTAGCTAGGTATTAAGCCACGTTTTCTTATCTTAATGATTATAACATCAAGAAAATATTTGTGGAGATGATAGATCTATTAATTTTTTAGGGTATATAATAATTAAATTATATAATTGTCTTCCATGATGTACTATGTGTTTCAAGTATCTCATACAACCATATACAAGCATATTAAGTCATTCAAGTAATGATAAAGAATTTTTTTTTTTCATTTCACTAAGTTGTAGTCAGTGACATAAATGATCCTAACACACTCACACACACACACACAGATATATATATATTCTCATTCTTGCCGAGGAAAAGGTATTTTCAAAAATATTGAATATTAATTGGGTCGATATATTAGTAGTTCTCAGCCCAAGGAAATAACATTTCTTGTGCTGGAATTTTTCATGAAGTTCGCTTTACAGAAGGACTCTTTCAGGAAATTTGGATTGATTTGGAGGGTTCATCCCATCTTCATGTTCTACATTATGAGCGTATTCCTTTTAAATGTAATTTTTTTTCCGTGAGTATGAATCCTTGTTAAAAAATTATCCAAATATTCCAACATATTATTATTTTTCTTCGTCTCAAAATAATGAACAAGGAGTATTCAAAATATTTTGAGGAAATAAAAGAATTATTGGCCTAAGAAGTATCATTCCAATAAGTATAAATGCTATCACCATCCTCCCTTGAGTAATAGATACGAATTTTTTAAGTCATTGGAGGAAGGAAAAACCCAATATGAGCTAGCTCTAGATCAAATATTTCTAGTGAACATCACTTCCCTTAAAGAGGAATAATCGTCATAAAAGGATATTGAGAAAGACTTCTTAAAAAAAAATAGATGAGAATTCATTTAATGATATTGAAAATACATGTCTTCAATAAAATATGGAAGGAGAAGTAGGAATGGAGAAAGATTATGAGGTCCACCTCTCTTCTTCTATTTCATATTCATATGTTTTAAAAAGAAATAGGAATTCCTCCCCTCCATTAACAAGAGGTAGGAAATATTGGAGCAAGAAATCTTCAAAATCTTGTGTAGAACATTATTTACCATCTTGTGACTCTATGAGGGTCATCACTCAAATATTAGAAATATTTTACTTTTGTTCAAAAATTTTGTAATAATATGTTTTTGTTCTCAACAAACAAGAAATTTAGGTTTCATAAGATATAACATTGGATCTTCCTAGTTTCCTCCCTTTTTGTACTCTTTTTTGGACTCTTTCCATAAATTGTTCATTTGTATGTACTTTAACTGTATGCTACAACAACATTTTTTTAATTAATACAAATTTCATATTCTTGTTAAAATAAATAAAAAAATTATTTTAAAAAAATAATATACATATAGATAGATAGATATAGCAGTGACAGGTAGTGACAGATAGTTCGTGATAGTTAAAGCCCCTTGCCAAGTCTTTGGCCTTCTATCGTGAAGCATGGGTTTAATTCTTCCCGAGACATTGAATCCTTGTGTTAAGGTGGATGAGCATGCAGTCCATTCCATTAAAGTGAGGGCACCCAAAAAGTAAAAGTGAGCGCGCCTAAAAATTACTTTTTCAAATGGAAGAATAAAACGAAAACAAAACTTAATAATAATAGAAAATAAATAACATAAGAAAAATATAATAAAAATATAATACCTAATAATAAATATTGTTAATTAAAAAGTTGTAATCTTTCCTTGAAATTTTTTATCAAAATCGAAACGGCATTTGAGGTTTGAGTTAAACTACTCTTCAAATGTAAATTGCGATTCACTCGTTAACTTTAAATATATATATCTTGATTCGTTCTTAATATTGAATATACTAGTGAACATATCTACTTTATCCTTAAATATTGTTTTAAAAAATTATGATACTAGAAGCGGAGAATTGAATTATAAAACAGTGATTGAAAGAAAAGAGCTGTACAAGAATACTCAACCAATAATATAGGAAGATCACAAATCGAATTTCATCGGATGATATTTTCATTGAGGGTCTAATCATTGAAGGTAGTATAGGTTTTGTTCTTGACTCATTTAGTTGTCAATATTTATATATATTAATTTTTTTAAATTATAAGATTATTATTATTTATATTTTAGTTATAAGTTTTTTTTTAATAAAATTGAATTATGAAATTTTAAGTTTTATTCGGAAAATTTATGTTATAGTATTTATATTGGTAAGATATTAAAAAATATTTTTAATTTCAGCTAAATATGGATAAAAACTTCCCAGTATATATTTTTAATTTCTCTCAATACAATTTTTTATTAATAATTATCCTCATTATTATTATTAAATATTCTTTATTTTTACAAACAAATTTTTTTTATATTTCTAAATAGCTATATTTTTTTCTAAACCCATATCCCTAGCTTCAATACCTGCAATTGAATCTTTTGTTCACCATTTAAAAACTTTTTTTTATAGATAAACATGATAATGTATTCATTAATAAAGTAAAACCCATCAACTCTATATATAGTGAGTAAAATTAAGAGAAACTAATCCCTATGTAGTGAGTCAATGAGCGACTTGTTGGATTTTATTTTGTCAATTAAATAGAAACTTTAAAACAATAATGTTAAACTGTCACTATATAAAACACAGTAAGCGAATCATTAATTCATTACATGATTACTATTTACGAGAAATCAATATAACATCTTAATATTACATCAAAACAACTCGGCCACAATTTTATATTACATTAATGATTAAACTAACTCAGACCAGCAACCTTAAGAACTCATTCATGCAAAAAGTACATGACTTACAAGAAAAATAAATTTACGCACACCTTACTTGTTAAAATCAAGGTATTTATATTACATCAAAACAACTCGGTCAGATTTTTATGTTACAATAAACTAAGTCAGACCAGGAACTTTAAGAACTGATTCATGCAAAAAGTACATATGACCCAAGAAAAATAAATTCACACCCCTTACTCGGTAAAATCAGGGAACATCAAAATGAAGTGATAGAGGGTCAGCCTTTAATATTGCAGAATTGGTAAATCTCTGCGTTCAAGAAAAAACTCTCTTGGTATTGTTTGTCCCACGATCCAACTCTATTTTTTATAGTCAAAACCGTTATTCCAACAAATTACTCAAGTTACTGCACACAACTCTGGGCTCTCAAATTCTCGAATACTCATTTTTCAATGTAATCTCTTGGTATGACTCATTCATGGAAATCCCTCTGGTCATCTGATCTGTTCTCTACCTGCTTAGACGGTTTAATTTTTGTTGCCATCATCTGATTAAAAATTCATCTCTTTTATTGGAAATCATTTAACAATAGCAGGATCGAAAATATCTAAATGGCTTAATTCTCTCATACTTCCTGTTGGAGAGAAATTGAAATAAGATATGCAAACCTAATGTTGAAACTTTATATCACATCAATTTAACGCAGACCAACAACTTTAAATACTGGATGATGCAGAGAGTAATAGAGGGTTTCTTACAACAATTTAACGTGCAAGAAGAACGCATTGACACTCACGTTCTTCCTTAGTGAAGTAATAGAGGGTTGACCTTCAGTATTGCAGAATTGGTATATCCATGTATTGAATAGGTTGTGGGTGAAAGAAAAATATTTAACAAGACAGACATTGATATGACGCCTCACAATTCAAATTTCACATTATTATTACCAGTATTGCGGGAGGTGGTGACTTCACAAGTAGAGTCTGCAATGGGAGCACCTTGGAGATATTTAGGAGTCGTGCATAGAAGGGCCAACTTATTTGATTCCTCTTCCAACTACGACACTACAACCTCGATTATGCTACGTTTAAATACTTCATAGGAATTCTGGATTATGCTACGTTTAAATACTTCATAGGAATTCCTTGGATGGGAAAGCAGGGAGAATAAAAACAATGACAAAATTAATGGCAGTAGTGGAAGAAGAGAATAACCTAGAGGTGGACCTAATGAAAATGAACATGACGAATAATCAAAGACAACATTCAGATTCCCTGTATTGGATATCTCAAGGAATGTTACTATGAAAAAAAATCCCTTTAGCATCCCTTCCACTCTTTCATGGTATGTATTTAAAGGACCCTAATTCATTTTTGTTTCAGTTTGATAATGTTTGAAGAACATGCAATCATCATGAAGATGCTCATAAACTTCAACTATTTCCTACCATTTTAAAATATTAGCCCTTAATTGGTTCATTATTCAAGGACAACATACCATTTTTTTTATGGGATGAAAGAAAATATTATTTTTTGTTGCCACCGGAAAAAAACATCTAAAATATTTCCTACACTTTAACTTTGGATCCTATTGTGGATCTTAGGCTCAATTGTTCCACTGTCACTTCATGTTCGTCTAATGTTTCGTAAAATTTTAAGCCTTCTTCTAAGTTTCAAAATCACTTTCTCACACATGTTCTATTTGCGTTGAGTTCACAAAAAATATCTTTCAATGCAAGCTTGTATAGGCACCATGAAACTCTTAAAGATGGGACTTGCGCAATCCATGGTAATAGTGACTTTGCAATCCATAAGCATAGTGTAATGCATAATGCATGTCAAAAATCAATGTGCACTCTCCATTGAAAGTCTCCCTCACTTTGATTTTAATTTTACTATTATTTTGGTGATTTTTCTTAACTTTTTCTCTAACACACCATTTTTTTCACAACTGTCACTTTCGCATTCACGATTGTCGTTGTTTCTTGTATTCACTTTTATAAGTGTTATTTACATGTTTTATTTTCTCTAGTATATGTAACTTCTACTTTCTTTAAGCTTTTTTAAGTGTTGTTTTCACTTTTCGCTTACTTTAGCAAGTGTCGTCTTTTGGCATGGGAAGTGTCGCACATCGCATAAGGTAAAGTTATGGTTCATTTCAAGGCTAAAATTTAGTGCTAATGGGTCCTATTTATGATATATACATGTATTAGATTCACTCCCAAAGTTTCATGCAATATGGTTTTACTATCATCACTATCATCGCAAAGTAGTGTTGCTCCTAGTCGAAGGGAGTCAATTGCACATTCTCAAAAGGAAGTTTTGATGCATTCTCGTAGACTAATATGTCATACTTATCATAAATACATGCATCATACATATTCCCCAAGTCTTGAGATATGTCGTACAAGTGTCGTCACTATCATCGTAAAGTGTACCCTAAGTGCCACACTCAAAGGAGAGTATTGTTTCGTCATCACATTAAGGGGATCATGTTGTTTTTGAATGCTTAGTCTTATATGTTGTTTCATTGATTGTTTTGACTGTGTGATCATGTTCAAGTTTTACGTTGGTTTCATATATGCTTCAACGATCCCACACTTGGTGAAACTGTGGAATAATCCTCTATCTAATCAATTTGACCTCACTCAACCTCCTTAAATTGTGCATTACACAGTAACAAGCATCAAGTTGATCCCTTTCCTCCTGAAACTACACAATGTGTAGTTTCTGCCTCCACGGACTACACATTGAATAGTCACAATGGTAAATGATTTCTGCACTTCTCGCGGAAACTATGCAATCCTACCTCCTAGCTAGTATCTTGTTGTGCATTTCACAGTCTCATTCATCAAGCTACCTCCTTCAGTCCCTGAACTACGTAACTGTGAAATCCATTGAAAATTATCCCTCCAAAACTATGTATTGCGCCACCTCAAGTCTCAACATTACCTCATTAATGTCCTTAATTGCGCAATCCTCTTGCCAAGGCCTCCAAAACTACACATTAGGAAGTCTCAACCTTTAGTCCATCACCCCTAACCATTATAATTGTGCATTGGATAATCCCTAAGTCTGGCTCTCATTCCAACACCTAGTTCCAGCTTTATCAACATTTTCACGAAGCAAGGTAGACTAGGATATTTCCAAACCGATGTCGTCTTATCATGAGTGTATTTCACTTGTAGGGACTATATCTTGACATGATAGGATGATGCTAGGAGGGGAGGAGAAGGAGACTATTCTAAAAGAGACTTGTGATGATGAAACCATGAAGAGGTCATCAAGTGAGAAGATGAAGGAACATTATTTTACGAAAAAATACCAAATATCAATACCACATGAGTACTCCATACCATTCAGCCCCTTGGAGGATGATGATGAAGAACAAAGTATATATTTCATTAAGATGAAGTATTGAAAAAAACTCTCAACGATATTGATGACAAAGAAGCAAGAGAAATAACCTTGTATTGTCACTTCATCATGAATTCCATATCATAATTGTCAATTTGTGATTTTTACTAGTGTCATCACAATTTCATGTGTGTCCATGTGCCTTGCCACATCATTTGTGGATATCATTATTTAATTATCAAAAGGAAAGGACAAAATGCAATGGAAGTGAAGGAGTCATATGAGTAATATGAAAATTCACATAGTCATATATGGACAAAAGAGTCTTTAGGAAAAGTCCAAAAGTCATATATAAGTCCAAAGGTCACATTATAAGTTTAAGAGTCATGAGGGAATCTCAAGACTCATGGGGATATGAGAGGTCATTCCTCTTGTTATAAATATACCATCATAGCTCAAGAAAATGACTTTTGGAGGCTTAGGATTTTGAGATATATCCTTAGCTTCTCTAGCTTGGCATAGAAGAGAAGATCATTATTTGGAGAAGAAAGAAGTGACTTAATGTTCCACTATTGGAGCAAGTGGCTCACCATTGCAATTTTGTAGTTGGATATTTCACCTAATAATCCAAATGTCTATGAGGCAAAACATTTTAATTCATATATCATGAATTTATTAATATTATTCTTTATATGTTTGTGATATTTATTTTGTTCACATGTACTAAGGAAAATTTACTATGCCGATGGTTTTGGTATTTATCTTGTTGAATGTGTCTTGTATTTTCTTTAATGATCATTGTGTCTATGTAAACTACTTTTCTAGATAACTAATGAATATTTTCATTCTCTTCTATGTCTCTCTTAGGTGAGTACTATTACTTCCTTCCATAGACTCACTCCTCTCTCTCCCATGGTTAAAGTATCCTTTTACACATTGCAATTGGTGTTTCATAATGTCAAATTTCTTGCTAAATTCAAATGTTATGTGCATACTCTCTTATGTTATTCCTTTAAGTTGAGGCAACCCTTTAAGTTATGGTCGTTGGTCTAATACTTGATATTGGTTTCCGAATCCAAAACGTGTGAGGTCTAATTGGGACTTCACATCGGGGAGACCCCCTTGGTTGATGAATTTCCAACACTATCAAAATTTTCTTAAAAAGTATCAATATTACTGTAAAAGGAGACATAAATGACGTTTTTAGGATGAAAAAATGGAAAATGAAAGTTTAGAAGGGTATCTTCGGAGATTCCTTTACAACTTCCATAAATCTCGTATAGGTAACCTTCATGAGTAAACTGTTAGGAATATATTTTTCAAAGAGTTAAGAGAAGACTTCATAGAGGTGTTAAACCTTTTAACCTTGGGAGATATTTATAAAAAACCCATTTTTGAGATATTTGAGCTTTGTATAACATATTCTAGGAGTAAAGCTAAATTAATCAAGAGAATTAGAGAATATATGAGGCCTTCTGTAGCAAAAAATTCCAGACTTATTTAGGGAGGATTTACAGGTACCGAATTGTGGAATCTCCTAACAAATAAAAAACAAACATCTTGAATACTATTAGTGGTCAACTAGACACTCTTAATATTAATAAAAATCAGGAAGAATAAAGGGCTACTTTGGCCAGCTTTTGTCTTAGATGTAGAAAAATACATGCTGAAACATAATTTCCTATTAATGTAGTAGAAGTTTGTGGAATATGCACTAATAATCACCCAACTACGAAATTCCATTACTTACTAGGATTACAAGCCATTTTTAATAGAGGAACTAAAGCAAGTGAACCTTCCTATCCTCCTAGAATACAACCATGGAGAGGATCAAATTCAAACTTGTATCAAGATCCTAATGTGCAGCATCATCCCCAATATCAAACATGGAATCCTCAAATGCCCTCTTATCTATGGTAAAATCAACAACCTCAAAATACATGAAGTCAAGGTTGGAAAGGAAATCCCTATGGGAATTCCTATCAACCTCAATTCACAACAGGATCATATTCCCAATATCATCAAGAATAACCAACTTATCCACCTTATGCAGTTAATATTTCTCAATACCAGCAAGGATATAATTTTCCCTTTCCTAGACCACGATAACCATCATTATCATTACCACTACCATGACAATTTTCAAAGTCCTTTCCCTAACAACAACCGCTCTAATTACCTCAAAGCATCAATCAATCCCCACAACAAATGCAAGTACACTTTAATTAAAACCCACCAAGGCACACTCTGCTACCTTCACAACCGGTACCTAACCCTAATAATAAACATCCTCATCCTGTGAAAAATATGGAATGACATACTTTTTCTACCTATGTCATATATCTTTACCTATGAATGAAATCCAACTAAGATCTGGAAAAGCCTTAAATAAGAATAAAATTGTAGTCATCATTCAAGAGGAGGACACTCAAATAATTTATGAAAATTGACCTGTTGAAAATAAACAAATGGAAACTGATAAAAATGATGTAATGCAAAAAAATTTGAACATTTGGAATCTAAAGAACCTCTTTTTCGTGAAACATTTCTTGCAAATGAATTGTAATCACTTGTAGAATATGACTTGGAATAAAAATTAAGAAACATTTGTCTAAAGATTCCCTTACTACACGATATTAAATACATACCCATATACACTAAGATTACTAAGGATATGTGTATAAAGAAACCAGAAAGGAAGAAAAACGATAACCAAACCTTTAAGGTAGTTGGCCAAATTTATGAAATGATATCAGGATTTCCACCAAAATATCTTGATCCAAGGAATCTAGTAGTAGCTATATGAGTTAATGGAACATTCCACCCTAACACTCTATTGTATTTAGGGGACATAATTAATGCAATGACCATTAATTCTACAACGCTGCTGCAACTAAATTAGGTAATGCCCAGACCTATTGTGTTAGAACCGACATACAAGTCTATTGTTAAACGTATTGGAGTCCTCAAAGATGTGATAGTAATTGTATCTTCTTGGGAATACTCGCTATATTTTTTTATTGATCTATCCTAAAACTACTAAAATAGGACAACCAACAGCTTTATGTAGACCATGGCTACCTATTTTCGGTGCCTTTATCATGTATAGGACTGGAGAATTGACATTTTCGAATGGACTTCGTGTTGAAAAGATGGTTATTTTTCCACCTGCTCAATTGGAAAATGAAATTCCCTCCTAGCTATAAAACCCTTGTGGAGATGAAGAATGTATGTTTTCTCTATTGAATTTCGAACAATCAAGAGGGATTCAAGAGAAAAAATAAGAACATTCTCTTCATTAATTCTTATCATAGGTGAGATGTATTGAGTATCATGTTATTTTAGTCGGTGCAATCATGATTTCAATTCTAAATTTAAAAAATATTGTTGTTGTGCTGTTATTCCATCCTTTACCATTCAATTCACGGGAGAGAATAAATAATTGGGTGGTCAACCTATTGAAATTATCCCAAGTAGAACATTATATATTTTTCTGACTTAAGTACAGAAAAATAGGAGCATGTAATAAACATTATCGAAGAATTCTCTGCAGCATTTGCGTGTGACTATTCATACATGAAAGGAATTCATTTGGATAGTTGCACCCAGCGTATTTATACCAATTAAGGTACAATACCAATAAGATAGAATCAAAGGAGAATGAACCCAACTCTCAAGGAAATTGTCAAATATGACCTCAAAAATTTGTTAACTTCCAATTTCATATATCTTATCTCTGATAGTAAATGGATATCTCCCTTAGTATTAATTCTTAAAATGAATTGAAAATGGAGAATTTTGTTCATTGTAGGAAGTTACATAAATATACCTTGAGATATTATTTTCCTTTTTCCTTAATTGACGAAGTGTTGTATAACTTATCTTGAAATAAGTATTTTTTTGTATGAGATTGATTTATTGGCTAAATAATATGCAAATAGACTTAGAGGAGAAAGAGAAAACCATATTCACATTTCTTTGGGGTACTAATGCCTATACAATTATCCCTTTTGGCTTGAATAATTATCCAACCACTTTTTAAAGAGTTGTAATAGATATTTTTGTTGATCTCATACATGAGTGTATGTAGGTTTATATGGATGACCTTAAAGTATATGGGAATCAATTTTGAGAGGCCTTCGATAATTTAGAGAAGGTCTTGATTTGTTGTCAAGAAACTCGTTTAGCTCTCTGTAATGAAAAGTAAAAAATGATCCAAACTGAAGGGTTTGTGATTTGTCATCACATGTCATAAATAGAGATAAAGGTTGATCTTGAAAAAAATTAATTAATATTACAAATCCCACTACTAAATTCACAAAAAAGAAGTGAGAAATTTCTTAGGGTATGCACAATACTATAGAAGATTCATTGACAATTTCACTAAACTTGTTGCTCCTATGTTTAAGTGACTAGCTAAAGATGTTCATTTTTTATGGGATATTGGTTTTCAAACTGCTTTACAAGTAATGAAGGTAATATTTTCAGCTACACAAGTATTTAGGGGACCTAACTGGTCTCTTCATTTTCGCATTTGTACCACTGCATTAAATACAACCCTTGTTGCTATGTTGGGTCAGAGAGAAAATAAAATTCCTTATCCTCTTTATTTTGTTAACAATAATCTTTCACTAGCAGAATTTACTTATATTATTACTAAGAAGAATTTTTTAGTTGTAGTCAATGCCATTAATAAATTTAGGCATTAAATTAATGGCTATGAATTTTTTTTGCACACAAATCACTCTGTTATTGAATTTCTCATGATGAATCCTATTACACATGGTAGAGTTACAATATGGTTACTTTTACTTCAGGAATTTAACATTACTGTGATTAACAGTCTAGAAGGAGATAACTCAGTCTCAGAACTCTTGTTATCAATAATTCACAAGATGTTTCTCTAGTCCAAGATGAAATTTCCTGATGAGAATGTATTGTTCATCTCTACTCATACTCTGTATTTTTTTGATGTGGCTATTTACCTAGCATCAGGAAGGCAGCCACAAAATTTATCTTCCAGGGAGAAACACAGCATTGTTAAATTGTGTTAATTATTCTTGGATTCAAGGTGATTTTTACCACACTAGACTTGATCTATTATGAGATGGTGCATGTGGGAAGATGAGATGTGTTGTTATGGTAACCCTCATTACAAAAGGTTTGACAAGAATATACCTTGAAATGAACTTAGGCATAATATTATAAGATATGCGTGGGAAAAGAACATATAAAGGAAATACGTGATGTTTCCCCCTCACAAATATTACACGGAAAAAACATTGAAAAGGGTGTTATAACTAAGCAGAAGGTCAGCGGGCCATATAACAAGTTAGTACCAATGACACTGCCACGTGGAAGCATTCTAGGGGTAGCAAGGGAAGTACGAATAGAAGGGAGTCTCGACCCCCGAAATGACATGACGACATAGCTCAGTGGGGACACATTTCATTAATTCTATGGGTCAGTGGCATAGTGCGAAGGGACCTCCCAAGCCCCCGCCAAAATTATGTGGTAGACCCCTCGGGATGAACAGGTGGCACACTCTAAGGTGAAGGTAAAGTATGTCAGGGAACCTGGTACATGACCAGTACCAGTTTTAACCCGGCTCGTGGCACACACCTACCCAGTCCTGAACAGCCAATAGCCCAATGCCACGTGCCTCAGTGTCGACGTCCTTATGCGTCAGCCATCCTAGTTGTCACCCGAACCTCATTTCTCGTAAAATATGGCCTGTTTTACCCTACTCGAGACTCATTTGGGTAAATCACTTTTTTTTACATTTTAGCCCAATAGTTAAAACTTGGATTACAGAAGAAGGTCACCTTCAACTTCCCCCCACGTCACTTTCCTTCTTGGGTTTTTCACATAGGTCACAAGTATTTAACCATTCATCTTCCTTACAATTTTCCTTCCTTTTTACTATTTCAAAATGGTCATTGGGAGATTCAAGTCTAAAAATTCTGAACCAGAAACTCCCCAAGCCCGTGAAGTTAGGGCCATCCCTAGACCTGACCATATTACTGATACACGCGCCTGTATTCTCGACCCACAATACCCTTTAACTGTTTCTCGTGTCCAGCCTAACCTGTTAGAAAGTCATGTGAAAGGCCAAGACTGGTTCAAAGTTGTTCGGTCTGGCCTGTATTACCAAATTTCTCCTCCCAGTTTCCCAATCACAGAATTCATATGTTGGCTCAGAGACACCTATGACGAGCACATGGATGTATTCCTCTGGGGAGAGGGAAACAATGTTTTCCGAATATCCCCTGAGCTCATTAAGAATGCTCTCTATTTCCTACATAGCCCAGAGTATGTCGAGTTCACCGAGTTGTTCCTGTTGCATCAGTTTTATAAATTAACTTGGAAACAACAGAGTGAATTCCTCTCCTCCATCTTAGACTCCCACCTTGCGTCCATTTTGTCTTTGGACATGGTATCCTTGACCGCATTTGCAGATGACCTCCAGCCAATTCTCGCTCTCATCTCTGGGTTGCTAGGTCTTAGGGAGGTTGAGATGGTGTCAAAAGAGTGCATAACTCTCCTTTGGCTCATGTCCCGACCAGGTGTCGTTCTAGATATCCCCACCTTCCTGGCTTCAGCCATCTAGACTCAATTTCAAGAAATGTCCTCTCCTGGGGCTTTTCATTTCTACTCATAGGTTTTTTACCTATTTCTGTTCGAGCACGCTGACAAGTTCGAAGCTTTGGGCCTTGAAAAACTCTCCAGAATGAACGACCAGCCCAGAACCGTCTTTGATTAGAAGATCGCAGTACGTCAGCAACCAAATGGGAGGGGTTACTCAAGGTTTTTGAATGAGTTCATGACCATTTCCTATACCATAGTTCATGAGAGTCCCCCGCCCAAGATTTTTCCCAAGAAAAAATAATGGTTGCAGTTTGGCAATGAAGAAAGCATAGGGGAATGGTATTTGTTTGATGATTACACTGAGATCAAGGTCTACGGTGCTAATGAACCCCCTTATCGCCTACCATTATTTCCTGCCATGTGGGTCTTCGCCCTTAAGTACATCCGTCAAACCATGAAGGTGGACCAGTTCCACTTTTTCCTTGCTAAGAAGGGTTATATCCTCAAGATTCCTACTACAACCGACCCTTTTATTGTAAACTCAAGACATGCCCTTTCCACAGTGGAGACGCTGCTCCACGGAATGGATTTAGTGCTGGGGAAAGTATATCCCTATGACCTGAAAGGAATTATATCAAATAAGAAAAGGAATATTAGGTCCACTAAATATGTGCATGAGACTAGGCCCTTCATTGAATGGAGAGCTAACCTTGACACATGGCCTTTGGCTTCGCAGATGGAGGTTGAATCTTCGGCAGCAGAAGGAAGGAGTGACATCGCTTCAGCGGGCATAGGCTGAAAAGGGCAGACTGATGAAGAAAATTTTTCAGAATAACTAGAAGGATTATATACACGGGAGGGATCTCATCCCTTCAAAAAGCATAAAAGTTATGATGTGGAGATCCTCTGGGATGAACTACCTCTAGAGGATTTGGTCAGATACGGGGAGCTAGATAAGAGCAAGGTGGGTTTCAGAGTAAATTATGATGGTGCGTCATCTTCAGAACCTTCTGGGATATTGCAGGCCACTTCGATAAGCAGAGCCGAAGTGAGAAAAGAAATTAGAAGCAGAAACAGGATCGTGAGGGAGAAACTTCGAGCAGAACTGGCGAGTTTCATAGGCAAGTATCATACCCGGCTCACTACAGATCTGGATATGGATAAAGAATAGCTAATAATTGCTATCACAGAGGCAGTGATGGACCCTACGGCTAATGAAATTAGCTACAAGGCTCTGGAGGTAGCTTTGAATTTGTCAAAAGGTTCCCTTAATCGATAAACTGGGCCTACATCAATGTATTGGGTAAATGTTAAGGGACGAGGTCATGAAGCTTGCACTCGCTTTAAGAAAGCTTGAAGATAAATACAAAGAGGTGGTAGATAATCTGAAAAATAAAGGAAAATTCCATGGGGGTCAACAATAACCTTCATCATCTCAAAATAATAATGAGTGAAAAAGGAAGCAACAAGGAAGGAAACCGAATGAAAATCATCCGAGATTTAGAGGTTAAAAACTTGGAATTGAAGAAGAGACTTAAAATTCCTCGAGGGGACTACATGCAACCCGAGGAATTAGCTCAGGTTGAAAAATAAAATTTGGCCCTCATAGATACCCTTGCCAAGGAAAGAGATGAGAATGCCAAAAAAATTGAAGAGCTAGCTGCACTTAGATGGAGATTTACTAACTTGCAAGCTAAGTGGGATACTCATGTCTGTGAAACCCCAACTTCTGACCTAGAAGACGCTACCTCGACACAGTTAACCAAGGCCTTCTCAAACCTACAGGTTTCAGAGACGCAAGTTCATACTACACAACAGAGAATTCAAGAGTTGATGGCTAGGGTGGAACAAAACAATAAAGTCATAGCAGCCCTGCAAACAGAGGTGGAAGAAGAAAGGAAGGAGAAGCAGCTGCAAGAGAAGGTTATCAAAGACCTGAATAACTGGATGAAAGGAAATTCAACCCTCCTCGAAGCCAGGCATCTCATTTTGACTGACATCAGGATGGAGGTAAGGAAGTGTTGGGATTTTATCATGTTTATGAATGAGAAGAAATTTGATGTTCGATTGTGTAAAGAGAAATTGTAGGAAGGATGGGTGGAAGCTGAGGCAAAGGTAGCCATGGCCAAGAGGTATATCTCCTACCTAAATGATTTATGCTCTGAAGAGTTAGCCATGCAAGGGATTGAAGACCGTTTCAGGGGAGTGATGGAAATCAGAAGGATAATTGAGAAAGAGACAACACATGTGAATGCATTGAGTGGCTTGGATCGGGTCACCAAGGGAGTGGGGAAGTTTGAAGAAGAGTGGGATGAGCTGGTGAAAGAAGGCCTCCCATCATGCTGGGATTCTGTGACTACCACTTTCTCAAGTTTAAATAGTTATGAAGAGAAGCTGGCAGCGGTTATGAATCAGACAAATCTTTCGTATGAGAAAACCACGTGCCTGAAATATGAAACTATAATTGTTTCCCTTGGAAAAGAAATTTCCCTTCTTTCCCATATCAGACAGTGCTTGACGGTGCAAGTGGATTATTCGGAATTGACATATATGCAAGCCTCTATGGAGATCTTCGCTACAATGCCCTTGCCAAGAGCGGCCATATGGCAGAAATGCATTAATTTCGTAAATGTGCCAGTCGTCACACCGCCCATCCAATCTCCACCACCTCAGAAGCACAAAATTGGTTCGTCCACGTCATCAGTGCTTCCAACTCAGTCGGCAGTTTCTACACCTCGCTCTTTCAAAAAGTGATGATCATGTTCTGGCCCTAGTGACCCTTTTATTTTTATTTTCTTACTTTTTTAATATCAAGTGAAATTGTCATTTCTCCCTATGCATTTTTATTTTCTGTTCAAGTTGTTTTACTTTTGGTTGGCACTCATGCTGAGGCCACTACAGAGATGATGAGATGGGTTCTTCCTCATCATCGGTTTTTAATTCATATAGAGACAAGCAATAGAAAAGATATTTCTATGAACAAATTTTGATCTAAAAATATCTTCTGCTAATGGAAGACAAAGGAAAATATAAAAGGAAGACCCCAGGTCTAAAACAGGTTTCCTAATTTGGAGAACAGATACTGTTATTGGTAAATTCCCCTTTTTGTAAAGTTTTGAGGATTTCCTATGTTTTATGTTGAAGAATCCCGATGGGGAGAATATAATGAAACTATTTTGTTGTGAGATGGATTCCTGGTGAGATCAGTCACAGTTTGTATTCCTTGTTATACTCTAATACAAACGTTTTGGCACTTTTTTACTATTTCTATGTCATATGCTTATGGAATGTGAGCGCTTGATTAACTGGGATGAATTTATCTATTTCAGATACTCATGTCTTTAGTCCATTGTGCTTTAAATATGGCTCAGAGCTATGATATTATGTTCACATGTTTCAATTCATTTACTCATATTTCGTCCTATGTTAATTTTGGATAGATTCTTATATGATATTAAGCCTATCTGTGGTTAATTTTTCCTCCATTTTCTGCCGTTGTTACTATGCTCTTCACGCTTTTATATATATGCACTGTGTTTCATAATCTAGCCCTTTTCATAGCTCACAAATTT
Source organism: Pinus albicaulis (assembly GCA_034641835.2). Lineage (NCBI taxonomy): Eukaryota > Viridiplantae > Streptophyta > Pinopsida > Pinales > Pinaceae > Pinus > Pinus albicaulis. The sequence goes on from CM076577.1 coordinate 304,534,667, forward strand.
AGATTCATCATCAATTATATCTTCATAAGACCCTAATTACTTGCGACTGGGTATTGATGTTTGTATATCTCTGCTCTTGAGGTCTTGATCCCAGTTTATAAAGTTCTATGAATTGTTTATGAACGAGAAGATTTAAGCCACTAACCATGGAAAGCTTTCTTGAATCTTCTTGGCTTTAAGATGACCTAGGCACTGGTCCTTCATAACTCAGGGCTGTCTCTAGGAGCTACACATCTTTTTGACACCATTTTCAGGGAACGAATTTGAACATTATCCCTGGGTACGAAAAAATAATATCCACCCTTCAAAACCAGGTGAGCACGAAGGGTTGAGAGTTGTATATCCCTCACCATGGCGACTCCACAGTCCTTAAAAATTTCTAAATTTATTAGCAATCCTGGCTTATCAGAAGCATCACTTAAGGTCAAATACTTCCCAGCTCATAACACCCTCTGTATCTGATCCAGAAAAAATTATATTTAAGAGGATTTGGAAGGAAAACTATTCTTCACAGACTAACATACCCAAATCTTCCCTTGAAGATTCTCCATCTTCTTTTCAGTAAGCTCAGGTTCAAGGTCTTGGATCCATTGATAGAGTGCTTCAATACCCTCTATATAACCCCATTCTTGAAAAAATGAAGCTAGAAGATGAGGCTGAGTCTGTTGATACATCTAGAGTTGTCCTACGCCCTACCCCAGAAGCTAAAGAAATAAAGCAAGTAACTACTTCTCAATTTCTACTTGGCCTAGCCAATTTAAAAACCACAGTTTAGAACATTCCCAATATCATTTAGCAAAACCCCCCTCTAGATCCACCACCCCTCATGTAGTCCCTGGCTTCTTGTTGAATAAACATGCCCCTCTGGCATTGCCACAGATTCTAAATGATATGCCACAAGACTACATGAAGCACTTTCCCTGGTTTACTGGGGAGGACATCAGTTCTGCATAGAAACATTTGGAAGATTTATGTGCCTTTGTAGAAAATTTCAATGTAGAACAGTTGGATGTAGTTCTGAGGTTATTTGTCCAATCCTTGGATGGAGAAGCCAGGAAGTGGTTCAAAACTCTTGGGGATAATACCATCACCAACTGGGAAGAAATGGAAAATGCTTTCACCTGGAAGTAGGGAGAGAAAAGGGACCATGGTTATTGTCTCATAGAATTCAGTACTTCCAAGAAAAGACACAACGAAAACGTGGTTGAATATATAAAGAGATTTAACAAGCTGTACACCAATCTACCAGCTGATATGAAGCCACCCCAAGAGGTAGCTAAAGTGGTGTTCGTGGGAGCTTTTGAGTCTGAATTTAGCTTCACTTTGAGGGAGAGAAAATATGCTTTGCTCAACCAAGCTCAAACCGATGCTTTAGAAGTAGAAGCTAACTTTTCTTCGGCAGGAAAGTCGAAAGGTAGATTGGACCATGATTTCAGGTGAAAGGGTAAGGAAGAAGCCTCTTCTTCGATTCAAGAAAAGGAAGTATCAGATTAAAAAATTGAGGAGAAGAATAAAATGATTAAGAGTCTTCCCAACAAATTGGTGAAACTATAACTAGAAGCTAATAATGCCTCCTCTCGGCCAGCTCAGCTCGCTTTTAATAGGGGGTACAATCAACATAATAGGAAACCTCCTCTCCAAATCCTAAAAAGGGACAGAAAAGAGCAAAAAGATCACATTCAGCCTCCTTTATATTTGGAGGGACAAATGGAAGGCCTGGCTGAAGATGTTCCAAACGGGCAAGGGGATCAGTGTCTTGCTTATTCAGAAGGAGAAGAGGTAGGTATTTCCCTACAAGAAGAAGAAGAAGGGGGAGGAAAGGTAAACCCCACTGAAGAACCTGACATATATGATTACTACAGGAAGTTTGTTGACTTTATGCAAGCCAATTTGATAAGAAGTATGATCTACAGTCTTCCAGAAAGCAAACTCGTACTCAAGATTAAGAAGAAGAATCACCTTCTAAGGAAACTATCCTTCCAAGGACTAATAACAAAGGCAAGAAACCCATCGAAGAACCTTCTGCATAGAGAGATGTTCCTGCATCATCATCCAAAGCCATACCCTATCCTCTTAATCATGTTAAAGGTATGTCCAATTTCAAAAAGCCTCCTATCTTCATTAAGGAACTAAAAGATACCTCTATAGAAAAAGGTAGTACTATGTTCAATCTGCAAAAGGAGTTAGAGAAAGTCAAAATCCTGGTTCCTTTGGTTGAACTTCTTAAAAAGCCCTCCTATAAAGCCCAATTATCCCAATTCATGCTCCCTAATGGAGTAACTTCACCCCCAGACTCCTTCAACCTCCAAGAAGAAAGACCCATGGTAGTTTTTGGCCCCCATGTAGAACAATTGGACTCGAATACTCCACCTTTTTATGTTTGTTTGGTCATCCACGATTTTTTGTTACATAACTGTATGTTGGACTCGGGAGCCTCACACAATCTATTATCACTTTCAGTCATGGAATAGTTAGGTCTCTATATCACTCGTGCCTATAAATATCTCTATTCGTTTTACTCTAAAAGGGTTAAATGTCTAGGGATGTTCAAAGACCTAGTGGTGAATTTGGCTCAGATCCCAGCCAAGAGTGCCGCCATGGATATAGTTGTTACAGATATCCCAGCCTGTTTCGAAATGATCCTATCCAGATCATGGGGTACTAAGATCAAAGGATCGATTAAACTCGATTTGACTTATGCAACCATTCCAATGTTTGGAGGACAATAAAGAAGGTTGTATAGGGAATCAAGATTTGTAAACATGGTAACCAAAGCTAATGGCTCTGTAAAGTCACCAATTTATAGCAAGGAGGGAGATTCGCATATCTGATGCTTGAAGAAGATTAGGAGTTTTTGCAAGAACCATCATTCAATCTATCAAAACCTCAACATTCCTCAGACGAGGATGAGAAGGAAATGTGGGCTTTAGACTTCGATGGAGCTAACTCCAGAGAAGGAAATGGAGCAGGGGTTCTCTTGATTTCCCCTAAAGGAAAATTAGTACCTTTCTCTTTCAAATTGGAGTATGGGGTCACTAATAATGTGGCGGAGTATGAAGCTTTACTCCTAGGTATGCAAACCACCAAGGATATGAACATTCAAAGCCTTAAAGTTTTTGGGGAAGTTAGAGCTAGTGGTGAGACAGATAAGGAACCAGTGTCAAGCTAAACATCCCCGCCTAAGAGTATACAAAAACGAAGTATGGGATTTGGTGGATAATTTTTTCCTAGCATTAAACATACAATTTATGCTGAGGGATCAGAATGGGATGGCAGATTCACTGGCTGTGGCATCAAGTAATTTCCGCCCACCTCAGAATCCACTTCTAAGGTATGAAGTAGAGGTGCGTTATCGTCCTTCCATTCTAGACAATGTCAATCATTGGCAAGTGTTCGAGGACGAGGAGCAGATGAAAATTTTCATGGAGACTGTTGGGGAATTCACTAACTTGGTTCTTGATATCGGGGAGGAGGAAGAAACTAAAGAAAAACCCCAAAATAAGTGGCAGGAGACGGTGGCTGGTCATAAGGTGTTGCATCTGAAAGGAAACGTGATCCCTAGAGGGTTGGTACCCTTGGAGAGGCTACTTGATAAGAATGATGTCCCCATCATCCCCAATAATCTAACACCAGAAACACAGGTGGAAGATATTAATGTTGGGACAGGAGAAGAACCTAAGATAATTAAGCTATCTAAAGGAGTACCGGAAGGACACCGAGAGAGGTACGTGCAGCTGTTTCACTCCTATAAATATTTTTTTCTTGGTCTTACCAAGATCTCAAAACTTTTGATATAATAATTATTTAGCATAAGATCCCACCGAGGGCTGAAGACAAACCTCATAAGCAGAAACTAAGGCAGATTAATCCTCTACTGCTCCCTACTATAGAAAAGGAAATCAAGAAGCTTCTAAAGGCTAAGATTATTCTACCTCTGAGGTATTCAGAATGGGTGGAAAATCTAGTGCCAGTCCAAAAGAAGAATGGAGAAATCAGGTTGTGTGTAGACTTTCGAAACTTGAACACGGCCTCCCTTAAAGATAACTATCCCCTCCCTAAAATGGATCACCTACTCCTAAAAGTAGTGGGGTCTTCTCAAATGTCCATGATGGATGGTTTCTTAGGGTATAATTAGGTGGCAGTCCTCATAGAAGATTAGAAGAAAATAACGTTCACCACGCCATGGGGTACCTTCATGTATGCCCATATGCCTTTCAGTCTGATAAATGCTAGGGCCACTTTCCAGAGAGCTATGGACATCGCTTTCATGGGAGATCAGGATAAGTTTGTAGTGGTATATTTAGATGATATCATAGTCTTCTCGAAGGATGACATTGAACATGTGGAACATTTACAACGAACTTTTGAAAAATTCCGCAGGTATGGTCTGTCCTTAAATCCCCAGAAATCTATGTTTTCTTTAGAATAAGGGAAATTACTGGGGCATATCATTACCAAAGCAAGAGTAAAAATTGACCCAAAAAGAGTGGAAGTGATAAATGGTATATCCTTACCTCGCAATAAGAAAAAAGTTCAGGTGTTTCTTGGGCACATAATTTTTTTAAGAAGGTTCAATCCGAACTATGCAGAGATAGTTCGACATATCACTGATATTCTTAGAAAAAACAATTAGGTGAAGTGGTCGAATGAATCAAGAGAAGCCTTCAACAGGATTAAAGGAGCTTTCACAGAAACCCCAGTATTAGCAGGACCAGATTATAATAAACCGTTCATGATCTTATCATTTGCTTCACCACATACTGTCACCACAGTGATTTTTCAAAAAAATGAGGAAGGATTCGAACAACCCATTGCCTTTTTTAGCCAGGTACTCCAAGATGCTGAGCTAAAGTAAAATATCCTAGAAAAGCAGGGATACACTTTGGTGAAGTCCTTGAAATCCTTCTGGATGTATGTCCTGCAGTCAACTATCACTGCTTTCATACCCACAGCCGCAGTTAAAGATATTCTAATTTAGGGGGATAGTGAGGGAAAAAAGGGAAAATGGATTGCTAAAATCCAAGAATATGAATTGGACATTCGTCCCACAAAGCTCATCAAGGGACAGGGTCTAGCCAAGATTTTGTCTGATTCCAACTGTCAAGCCAACTAGGAATACACCTATCTATGGGAGTTGGGGAGTTATTTGGAGACACAGAGGAATGGCCCCAGATAGAAATGACTGTACAAAAGACTCACATGAAATATTTGATCAGTCCTTGGTATAAAGACATCGTGGAATACCTTTTAACTCTTAGGTGCCCACCGAACTTCGATAGGGCTAAATATCGAACGTTAAGGCTGAATTCAGAGAAGTATATCATTGCAAATGGATGAGTATATTCGAAAGATCATTCAAGAATATTGCTCTTGTGCCTAACAGAAATGGAAGTGGAGAAATTTATGGTTGAGTTCCATGACGAAATTTGTGGAGGGAATTACAGCCGGAGGTCAAAAACCCATAAAATATTGAAGGCATGCTTTTATTGGCCCAAATTGTTTGGAGATGTACATGCTCGAGTCAGTGCCTGTGAAAAATATTAGAGGTTCGATGAAAAGAAGAAGTTTTCTCCCCTCCCTATGATTCCCGTACTCATAGAAGAGCCCTTCGAGCAATGGGGGATAGATTTCATAGGGGAAATTCATCCCCAATCCAGTGGTCAACATAAGTGGATACTAACCGCCACTAACTACTTCACTAAGTGGGTAGAGGCCATACCAGCAAGGAACACAACTGATATAATGGTGATTAAGTTCTTAGAGGAGAATATTATATCCAAGTTTGGCTGCCCAATAAAGATTGTGACAGATAATGCCCAAGTTTTTAAGTTTGTGAAATTTACCAATTTCTGTCAGCAATACCATATCACCCTAGAGAATTCCACAGCCTACTTTCCTCAGGGAAATGGATTGGCCGAGTCTTCAAACAAAACATTGGTAAGGGCATTAAAGAATACTATAAATGAAAGCCACAAAAACTAGGATTCTCAGTTAAAATTTTCACTGTGGGCAAACAGAATTACAAATAAGTGATCGATAGGTAAGTCTTCGTACGAACTATTTTATGGAAGAGCAGCTACCTTTCCAAGACTACTGGCCTTGCCTGTGGCCAGGTTCCTTCAGGACAGCGAGGAAGAGCCTAATGATCTAACCAGGAGAATAAATCAATTGGTTGAGTTAGATGAGACTCGTAGTCATGTGAATGATCGTTTAGCAGAGTATCAGGAGAAAATGAAAATACTGTTTGACCAACATGCCAAAGATAAAGAATTGCTCACAAGGGATTTGGTAGTGAGGGATATCAGGAGAGCTGACAAAGGTAAACATGGAAATTTTGACCCTTTCTGATTTGGACCGTTCAAAATTGCCTAAGTTAAAGGTAATAACACCTTCATATTGGAAAAATTGGAAGGTGATGTGATCAAGATGCGTAAATGGGAAGTTTCTAAAGCCCTATTTCCAAGCCTGATCCAGGTCCTGGGGACCTTTCTATTATAGTATATATATATAGTTGTCATTTGCGGTTTCATAGTTGATGTTGGTTTCGTCATGATTATGCTTTAAAATTTTTGAAAAGACCTCACTTTTTATAGAATAAATTACAAGTAGTCTGTGAAGTTCTCGACATGTCCGAGGATGAACACACCATCCCCAAGTGGATCCAATGCTGCTATGGTACCCCTCATTACAAAAGGTTTGACAAGAAGATATCTTGAAATGAACTTAGGCATACTATTATAAGATATGCATTGGCAAAGAACATATAAAGGAAATACATGATGTTTCCCCCTCACAAATATTATGCGGAAAAAACATTGAAAAGGGTGTTAGAACTAAGCAGAAAGGTTAGCGTGCCATATAACAAGTTAATACCAATGGCGTTGCCACGTGGAAGCATTCTGGGGGTACCAAGGGAAGCACGAAGAGAAGGGAGTCTCGACCCCTGGAATGACATGACATCATAGCTCAATGGGGACACATTTCATTCATTCCATGGGTCAGTGGCATAGTGCAAAGGGACTTCCCAAGCCCCCGCTAGAATTCAGTGGTGGACCCTTCAGGACAAACTGGTGGCAGAATCTAAGGTGAAGGTAACGTATGTCAGGGAACCTGGTACACGAACAGTACAAGTTTTAACCCGGCTCATGGCACACACCTACTCGGTCCTAAATAGCAAGTAGCCTAATGCCACGTGCCTCAGTGTTGATGTCCTTATGACATTAGCCCTCCTAGTTGTCACCCGAACGTCTTTTTTCGTAAAATATGGCCTGTTTTACCCCACCCGAGACTCATTTGGGTAAATCACTCGTTTTTGTGTTTTTGCCCAAGAGTTAAAGCTTGGATTATAGAAGCAGGTCGCTTTCAGCTTCTCCCCGCGTTGCTTTCCTTCTTGGGTTTTTCGCAGAGGTCACAGGTATTTAGCCATTCCTATTCCTTACAGTTTTCCTTCCTTTTTACTCCTTCAAAATGGTCGTCAGGAGATTCAAGTCTAAAAATTTTGAACCAGAAACTCCCCAAGCCCATGAAGTTAGGGCAATCCCTGGACTTGACCCTCTTACTAATACACATGCCCGCATTCACGACCCACGGTACCCTTTTAATGTTTCCTGTGTCCGGCCTAACCTGTTAGAATGTCATGTGAAAGGCCAAGACCGGTTCAGAGTTGTTCGGTCTGGCCTGTATTACCAAATTGCTCCACCCACTTTCCTAGTCACAAAATTCATATGTTGGCTCAGAGATGCCTATGACGAGCGCAGGGATGTATTCCTCTCGGCACAGGGAAACAAGGTTCTCCAAATATCTCCTGGGCTCATTAATAATGCTCGTCATTTCACACATAGCCCAGAATATGTCAAGTTCACCGAGTTTTCCCTGCCACATTAGTTTTCTAAATTACCCTGGAAACAATAGAGTGAATTCCTCTCCTCCATATCAGACTCCCGCCTTGCGTCCATTCCATCTTCGGACATGGTATGCTTGAAAGCATTTGCGGATGACCTCCAGCCAGTTCTCGCTCTCATCTCTGGGTTGCTAGGTCTTAGGGAGGTCGGGAGGGTGTCCAAAGAGTGCATAGCCCTCCTTTGGATAATGTCCCAACTAGGTGTCATTCTAGATATCCCCATCTTCCTGGCTTCAGCCATCCAGAATCAATTTCAAGAAATTTCCTCTTTCGGGGCTTTTTGTTTATGCTCGCTAGTTTTTTACCTTTTTCTGTTTGAGCACGCTGACAAGTTCAATGCTTTGGGCCTTGAAAAACTTTCCAGAATGAATGGCCAGCCAAAATCGTCTTTGAGTGGAACATCTCAATACGTCAGAAGCCAAATGGGAGGGGTTACTCAAGGTTTTTGAATGACTTCATGACCATTTCCTATACCATACTTCATGAGATTCCCCTGCCCAGGATTTTTCCCGAGCAGAAAGACTAGTTGTAGTTTGGCGATGAAGAAAGCATAGGGGACTAGTATTTTTTTGATGATTACACCGAGATCAGGGTCTACGGTGCTGATGTATCCCCTTACCACCTGTCGTTGTTTCCTGCCATGCAAGTCTTCACCCTCGAGTACATTCGTCAAACCATGAAGGAAAAACAGTTCCACTTTGTCCCCGCTAAGAAGGGTTATATCCTCAAGCTTCCTACTACCATCGGCCCTTTTACTGTAAACTCAAGACACACCCTCTCCAAAGTGGAGATGCTGCTCCAGGTAATGGATTTAGTGCTAGGGAAAGTCTGGCCCTACGACCTGAAAGGAATTATATCAAATAGGAAAAGGAAGATTAGGTCCACTGCATATGTGCATGAGACTAGGCCCTTCACTGAATGGAGAGATAACCTTGACACATGGCCTTTGGCTTTGTAGATGGAGGCCAAATATTTGGTAGCAGAAGGAAGGGGTGACACCGCTTCAGCGGGCACAGGCAGAAAAGGGCAGACTGATGAAGAAAATTTTTCAGAAGAACCAGAAGGATTGTATACAAGGGAGGGATCTCATCCCTCCAAAAATCATAAAAGTGATGATGTGGAGATCCTCTGGGATGAACTGCCTCTGGAGGAGTTGGTCAGATGCGGGGAGCCAGATAAGAGAAAGGTGGGTTTCAGAGTAAACTATGATGATTCGTCATCTTCAGAACCCTCTGGAATATCGCAGGCCACTTCGGTAAGAAGAGCCGAAGTGAGAGAAGAAATTAGAAGTAGAAACAGGACCGTGAGGGAGAAACTTCGAGCAGAACTGGCGAGTTTCTTAGACAAGTATCATACCCGGCTCACTACAGAGCTGGATATGGATAAAGAACAGCTAATAATTGTTGTCACAGAGGCAGTGCTGGACCCTACTGCTAATAAAATTTGCTACAAGGCTCTGGAGGTAGCTGTGACTTTGTCAAAGGTTCCCTTAACCAATAAATTGGGCCTACATCAATGTATCGGGGACATGTTAAGGGATGAGGTCGTGAAGCTTGCACTTGCTTTAAGAAAGCTTGAAAACAAATACAAAGAGGTGGTAGATAATCTGAAAAAATAAAGAAAAAATGCAAGGGGTGTCAGCAATAACCGTCATCATCTCAGAAGAATAATGAGTGAAGAAGGAAGAAACAAGGAAGGAATCTGGACAAAAATCACCTGGGATTTAGAGGTAGAAAACTCGGAATTGAAGAAGAGACTTAAAATTCCTCGAGGGGAATATGTGAAGCCCAAGGAATTAACTCAGGTGGAAAAAGAGAAGTTGGCCCTCACGGATGCCCTTGCTTGGGAAATATATGAGAATGCCAAAATAGTTGAAGAGCTAGCTGCCCTTAGATAGATATTTACTGACTTGCAAGCTAAGTGGGTTACTCATGTCTGCGCAACCCCAACTCCTAACCTGGTGGACACTACCTCAACACAGTTAACCAAGGCCCTCTCAAACTTACAGGTTTCAGAGAAGTAAGCTCATACTGCATATCACAGAATTCAAGAGTTGATCGCTAGGGTGGAACAAAACAATAAAGTCACAGCGGCCTTGCAAACAAAGGTGGAAGAAGCAAAGAAGGAGAAGCAGTTGCAAGAGAAGGTTATCAAAAACCTAAATAACCGGATGAAAGGAAATGCAACCCTCCTCGAAGCCAGGCATTTCATTTGGACTGACATCAGGACAGAGGTAAGGAACTGTTGGGATTTTATCATGTTGATGAATGAGAAGAAAATTGTCGTTCGATTGTGTAAAGAGAAATTGCAGGAAGGACGAGAGGAAGATGATGCAAAGGTAGCCATGGCGAAGAGGTATATCTCCTACCTAAATGGTTTACACTCTGAAGAGTTAGCCACACACGGGATTGAAGACCATTTCAGGGGAGTGATGGAAATCAGAAGGGTAATTGAGAAAGAGAAAGCACGCGTGAATACATTGAGTGGCTTGGATTGGGTCGCCAAGGGAGTGGGGAAGTTTGAAAAAGAGTAGGATGAGCTGGTGAAATCAAGCCTCCCATCATGCTGGGATTCTGCGACTGCCGCTTTCTCAAGTTTAACTAATTACGAATAGAATCTGGCAGCGGTTATGAATTAGACAAATCTTCTGTATGAGAAAACCACTCGCCTGAAAGCTGAAACTATAATTGCTACCCTTGGAAAATAAATTTTCCTTCTCTGCCAGATCAGACAGCACTTGACGGTGCAAGTGGATTATTCGAAATTGATAGATATGAAATCCTCAGTGAAGATCTTCGCTACAATTCCCTTTCCAGGAGCAGCCATATGGCAGAAATGCAGTAATTTTATAAATGTTCCAGTCGTCACACTGTCAATCCTATCTCTGCCACCTCAGAAGCACAAAACTGGTTCGTCTGCATCGTCGGTGCTTCCAACTTAGTCGACAGCTACTACACCTCGCACTTTCAAAAAGTGATGATCATGTTCTAGCCCTAGTGGCCTTTGTACTTTTATTTTCTTACTTTTGTAATATCGGGTGAAATTGTCATTTTGCCCTATGCATTTTTATTTTCTGTTCAAGTTGTTTTAATTTCGGTTTGTGATCATTCTAAGGCCACTACAGAGATGATGAGATTTGTTCTTCCTCATCATTGGTTTTTGACTCTGATAGAGAAAAGCAACAGAAAAGATATTTCTGTGAACAAATGTTGATCCAAAAATATCTTCTACTAATGGCAGACAAAGGAAAAATATAAAATGAAGACCCCAAGTCTAAAAGAGGGTTCCTGATTTGGAGAACAGAGACTGTTATTAGTAAATTCCCCTTTTTGTAAAGTTTTGAGGATTTCCTATGTTTTATGTTGAAGAATCCCGATGGGGAGAATATAATGAAATGATTTTACTGTGAGATGGATTCCTGTTGAGATCAGTCATAGTTTGTATTCCTTGTTATACTCTAATACAAATGTTTTGGCACTTTTTCACTCTTTCTATGTCATATGCTTATGGAATGAGAGCGCTTGATTAACTAGGATGAATTTATCTGTTTCAGATACTCATGTCTTTAGTCCATTGTTATTTAAATATGGCTCAGAGCTATGATATTATATTCACATGTTTCACTTCATTTACTCATATTTATTCCTATGTTAACTGTTGGTAGATTCTTATATGATATTAAGCCTATCTGTGGTTAATTTTTCCTCCATTTTCTGCCATTGTTACTATGCTCTTCATGCTTTTATATTTGTGCACTATGTTTCATAATCTGGCCCTTCTCATAGCTCGCAAATTTAGATTCATATTCAATTATATCTCCATAACACCCTAATTAATTGAGATTGGGTATTTTTGTGTGTATATCTCTACTCTCAAGGTCTTGATCCCAGTTTATAAAGTTCTAGGAATTGTTTATGAACGATAAGATTTATGCCACTGACCATGGAAATATTTCTTGAATCTTCTTGGCTTTAAGATCATCTAGGCACTGGTCCTTCACAACTTAGGGCTGTCTCTAGGAGCTACAACAAGATGTATGATGTATTGAAATCTTGTCACATTGACTTGTTTGGTGGGATTTTTTTTTATATGAGAACAATTTACAATGTGCCACACTTGGGCTATTACTAGCCAACCCTTTTTAAAGACGCTAAATTTTTTTTGCTAGTTGTGATGCTTGTGAGATGATGGAAAAACCAATCCCAGATTATGAAATTCCTCTTTAGATCTCGGTATCAATTGAACCTTTTGAAAATTGGGCATAGGATTTCATAGGAATTATTTATCCTATGCCTAGGAAGAACAGGTAAATTATAGTCTGCACCAATTATGTCACAAAATGGGTAGAGGCCAAAACCTTATATATTTTTAGTGAAAATTTTGTTTTGTATTTTCTCTTTGAAGACATATTCACCCTATTTTCCGTACTTAGAAAAATTTTCATCGATCAGGGGACCGAATTTACCTCCAAGAAGGAAAAACTTATCACTGAATAGTACAATATTAAGCACCACAAGTCTACATTGTTCCATCCCCGGGATAATGGTTAGGTAGAGTCTACCAATAAAGTATTGGATTGTATTCTTACAAAAACAATTTAGTTTCATCATGGAGACTGGGTTGATAGATTACCAGAAGCACCATGGACCTATAGAATAACTTGGAGAAATATTACTTGATATACTCCATATCAACTGGTTTATAGGAAGCAAGTATTTCTACTCATCCAAATTGATGTAAGGACCTTTATGATAGTTTCTCAATTAGGTATGTATTTTAATGAAGCTGAGAAATGGAGAGTACTTTAGATAAATGAACTTGATAAGATCAGGTAGGATTCTCTCTAGAATACTATGTTGGTGAAGGATCAAAGGGATCCTTGCCATGATAAATATATAAAAAATAATACCTTTCAACTGGGCGACTAGGCAATATTATATGACAGTAAATTGAAACAGTTGAAAGGGAAATTTTCAACGAGATATCTTGGACTCTATGAAGTTGAATATGTTTTTAATAATATCTGAGTTTAAATCAAAACTATTTATGATCATCAAAATTCCTTTGTATAAATGAAATTTTATCATCAACCACTTTCTAAGCAAGAATATCTCAAATTGTTTTGCAAAATTATGAGATGAAGGTGATTGATAAAAGGGAGCCAAGTATTGTTGGTTCTTCAAGATGAATTATATATATATATATATATATATATATATATATATATATATATATATATATATATATATATATATATATATATATATATATATATATATATATATAGCATTGACCTTATTTTATTTTCGTCCTTAAGCTCACATAAAATAAATAGGAAATCTATCAAGTGTATGTTTATTCCTTTATCCAAACTTGATAGATTACATACGGAAAAGGACACCCCCTAGAGTATTCTTTGAGTAATTTTAGACTATCTAAAATTGAAACACTATGAGCATAAACTGAGCGGAGATAATTAAATTTAAATGAGAGAGTATTATTTAGGTACCTACCTAGTATAAAGTTGTTCTTTACCGGCCTTGGTAGAATAATTATGGAAAGGAAACTCCCTAAAGTATCATTCGATCATTTTCACACTATCTAAAACCTAATGCTTTGAGCATAAACTTACCCAAGCTTGTTCAATTTAATGGGAAAATAGTACCTAGGTATATACCAAGTATAGAATTATTCTTTTCGAGACTTGGTAGAATATTTACGGAAATCAAAACTTTGGAGTCTTCTTTGGTGTGTTTCTGACTCTCTAAAAGTGAAATACCAACCAAGAATTAACTATTTCAGGCCTTACTGAAAATCCATGCAATAGTGGTTCCAAAATTCATCTTGAGGAAACAGGTTGTTATGCCAGCTTATATTCTCAATTCATTGATCATACTCATTTTTATTGTAGTTTGATACTTCAGACTAGTTCCCAACTAATTTTAAATACAATTCTAGAAATTCTTCTACTACGGTAGATCTTGCTTCATAGATTTTGTTCTAGTGCATATCATAAAGTATAGTTTTATTTATTTAACACATGCACTATTACTAAACCATTTTCCACTTCCAAATCAGTTCTAGGTTTAGTGCAAACTATCAAAATTATTTCTAGACTTCTAGTAGTTACACTATTACTAGATTGAGCCTATGTACTAGATCGATTCAACATTTTGTCTATAGCCTAAAATTACAATATTAGTTTAGAATTTTGTCTTCATACTATGTACCAAATCAACATACCACAACATGAATGCAAAATCAGTTCAATATTGTGACGTTTAGTTGGAATATTAGTCTACTCAGTACCAAGTTTAATATTTTATTTCCTTTAGAATTATTTTTTGATTAGGATTATTTCATTTTTTTCATTCTTGAATCCCTAGATATCTTTATGCAACAAAACATAGGTATGAATTATATTTTTAGTTGTTTATATTAATAGAAGGAATGTGGGTATTAGGTTTATGAAGTGACTTTAATCTCCATTCACAAAGATCATGACAAAGATCATGTGCCCTATTATGAAATCACTAATGCAACTTGTTATGCCAAAATAAAAGTGGAAAATTAGATACATTTCTATTTCATTAATCAACCATTATTACCTTTTCTTTAATTCTTGAACATATGTGAATTACCAATCATCATTAAATTCATACTTATGACCATCATGAATTTTAACGGGTAAAACCAACACCGATCCTTTTATTAATCCATACCTCTATTTGTATCTTCCAAATTCCATGAGTGCCATAGCTTAAGTAAGCCAATGTTCTATTTCCAATTGTGACCCTTTCCTAGTTATTCAGTGGTTATGGGATATGTTATTGAAAGCTTGGGGGTGGAAAGGCACGAGCCTAGTTTCGAACAATCTAGTAGTAGTATGGAATATGAAATTTGTAGAGCCAAATTTGAAGAGAAGGGATGGATAACATTTTTATAGTGGCTTCAAGGTCATAAAAATATAATCACTATGGAGTTTTCTCATAAATTTGGTGGCACCATCGTAAAATTTGAAGATGCTCAGTTCAAACTTATATAGGAACTCATATCTTAATCAATTTACTTGCCTACGAATGGAGAAAAATATTTTAAAGGGACTCTGGTGGATTGAAAGAAACGTGAAATTATTTTGAAGCCAAGAGGAGAAGACTTGGAATAGTGTATTACAACACAGAAGAAACAATCCCTTAAACAACCAAATTGTCACACTATACACTAAAAAAAAAAGGACATTGGTGAGGGGTGAAAATGGTCACCATAAGCTCATTGGTGAGGGTCAAAAGAGCCTTCGTCACCGAAAATTGAACGTCACCAAAGGTGGCGTCACCGAAAGTATAGGTGTTGTGGTCACATTCAAGGTCCGTCACCAATAATGATTTATAGTGACGGATAGTGACTGTCACCATTTCATATGAGCAATGGTGATATAAAATAACCTCCGTCACCAAAAAACTGAACGTTACCAAAAGTGGTGTCGCTGAAACTATGTGTTGTGGTGACATTCAAGGTCCGTCATGAATATTGATTATAATGACGGATAGTGACCGTCACCATTTCATATGAGCCACAATGATTTTTTGTGATGGACCTTTCATGTCCGTCACTATTGGTGCATATATATGACAACGTTCATTGACCGTCACCATAAACTCATTGGTGACATCAAGGTCCGTCACAAACAATGACTATAATGACAAACAATGACCCTCACCATTTCATATCAACAACAAAGGTTTATGGTGATAAAAATTTAATGGTCGTCACTATTCATGTGTATGTATGGTCGCCTTCGTTGACCGTCACCATTTCATATTTTGGTGAGGGTCGAAAAATGTCACCATAAGCTCATTGGTGATCGTCAAAAGAGCATCCATCACGAAAAACTGATCGTCGTCATTCCATATGAATATCAGGGCACGATGGAATCGAACCACCAACCTCTTGCTTGTAAAGCAAGTGCTCTTCCATTGAGCTAGCACCCTTTAAAGAATTAGACTTTAAACTATCAATTTCCTCTAAAGGTGCAAAGATACACCAAAGGAATAGAAAATCTAGGAAGATCAAAAGTTGTTAGAAATAAATGTTCAATATACATAATAAAAAGACAATAAGAATAACTTTTGATATAATCTAACAAAGCATGTTCTACGTAGGAGAATAACTGGAAAGCACAACTATAAATTTGAATCACAACATAACAATATGAAATAACATGCAACAGGAAAGGAACAACTACACAGTTTGAGAAATATGAACAAACCATGGGCATGTTCTTATATATTGATATAGATAACGAAATAGAAATGTAGATTTATGAAATTCAAGTATCACAGAAGAATGTCTTGAAAAAATATCAATATGTAAAATATTATTTTTTACATTTGGATTTACCTTACAGAACCTCAGGAAAACATTTCCACATAAACATCCAATAAACATAACAACTTGGACCTCAAGAGAACTAATGAAGTATTCAAAGAAAATGATGAAAATCTTATCTAGAAAGAACTGAGAACCCTCTGAAGTAAACCACAAATTTATCATCGTGACTATACACTTACAAAAAAAAATCAGAATAAATTATGAACTATTCAACCAAAAAACAGTGAAATTTTCCAATAAAATACAGTTTCAAATTAATCACTAGCATGACACTAACTTCATTGCAAAAAATAGGGAATTTTCAAGACAATGTATAATAGCTTGCATGGCAATCATGTTGATAGAACCTTCCAAGGAATAAGACCACAACATTCAACAAGAGTGCCATCATACTTAATACTATCAAAGAGTGGTCAATAGCAAAAGTGAATTGATGGAACTTCATAACTTGCATTGGTTACTTATCCTTCATTCAATCCTAAAATTTTAGACCAAGGTTAACATTTTGAAGGAAAATTAAGAAAAAATAAGATTTTTTTCACCACCATTAACTATAATGAAGCGGTTTTGCATAAATAAAACATCATTGTCTAAAGTGAAGTAGTCAATGTTGATTAAGACTAATTGTAGGCTTAGATTTTTTTTTCCATTTCTTTTTAATTGTTAGAATTACCGTACTTAGTAGTAGAGGCATTCCCACCATGGATTGGGAAGTCCAGAAAAACCACTTATATAACTGGGATTGTTGACTGTAATCATTTTAACCTTCTCCTTCCTTTTGCTCAGCCACTGAAATATTTGTTGAGAACTCTTTGCTTAAGACGCCCCTCATTAGAATGGGAAAACCATTAGCGATAATAATAATATTCTCGTAACATTTCCACTATCATTAAAAATTATTTTGGGCTAAAATTTAGAATTATGGGTATCTTTGTCATGCCTTGTAAACAAATGAAGATGACAAGGGGAAGGAGAAGAAGAAGAGTGATTAGAAAACATCCACATGGAGGAGCTTGAATTGTTGTCAATGATGCTCCATATTTAGGGATCACTTCTATAACTTGCTTTCAATATTCAAGGCAAGCCAGAAAGCCTTGCTCCAATGAACTAAGTGCATGCAAAGTCCATCTTGTCTTGAATATGAAACAAGAGACACTTGATAAAATTGAAACGTTAATCCCTGACGATGAATTTTTCAATATACTAATGAACAATCAATACCAGCAATCGTCAGACAGAAAACCACCGCTAAGTAGCTCCTTCCTAAGAGGTTAGAAACATTGTCTAATAAATAGTTTGTAGAAGCCATTGAAATAACCCAACAGGGACCACATTGCACACAAGATGTTGAGTTGTGGGAGAAAGAATCTTAAATTAGAATGCACCCTTTTGTAAGAGTAACGGAATTTTGGAGAAACAAAAATGTCTATGATAAGTGATATACTTGCTGGAGGTATAGAAATGTTTCTAACAGATCAAGAGGTTGGTCCATACCCCAAGAGATATCTAGGGAACAACCCAAAACATGAGTAGTTCTGAGGTTATGGCAGAAACATTGAGAAGGAATGTGAAGGAAAAAGTCTTGCAATCAGAATAAACTCATAGGACAACTACAAACCAAGGGTGACAAAGGTCTGGACAATTTCTTAGTCTAAAAATGCTATAATCTCATGCAACACTAGAAAATTATTTTATTGGGCAATGAGAATGTTATGTGCATCTTGTAGATGCAAACTGCTCTTGCACATGATGAGAAAAAGGGCTTTTAAAAACATGCCCTATGTGAAGCATCAATGCATACAACATTCTCTTTTTCCCAATGCACTAACCTTCTAGTTGTGTCCAAATAGCACTTGGGTCATAGTGGCAAGGCTTTCAGTAGCAGGCACTTACCACATCTTCCACAATTTGCGCTATTGTACCAGAAGTAGATCTTGGACATATGCTAAGATGTGAGGTGTTTCCACTACAAGACGTCAAGCATCGTGTTTAACATTCAGAGCTGCCAAATTTGAGAAACAACTTGAATAGGGATAAATATTCAGAAAGAAACGAACAAATAATAATAATAATAACTCTATAATATTATAAATAGGAAACCCTGCTATCACTACACTGGAGGTGAAGGCCTTCACTTTTTTATTTTTCATTATAATTTGCACAAAATCCCTCCAATCCTAGCCTGTCACATTTTTTCATCTAGCAATAGTTAAAGCCTCTTTCATTTGGTCACGTATGAATCCCAATGGACATGTGGTATTATATATGCCATACATAACAATTATGAAGCCAAAACAAGTAAATTCAATGTTTCAACTGTAACTTCTTATCTAGGAAATGTTAGTTACAATAACAACAATGGTATGCCAATTGCATAAGCCATAGGTATCTCCTATGGAAAGGCTGATTCTAATCCCTGTGTGAGCCAAAATCTCAATAAATAGCAACATACAGAACTAATATGCAGCGGAATTGTTGTAGACACTATTTTATAAATGGGAAAGGTAGTGAATAATGGAATAACATATCATGCATAATACCTATTTATTTGCTTACCGTGCAATATCTACTATCATTTTCAGTTTCTTTATTATTTGGGTACAATGCTCCTTTTATCTATAATTACAGTGAGATAGTTTTCCAATAGTTGGTCATATTACAATATGAACATCATCAATATAGGAAATCTAATTTTTGATTGAAAATGAGAGCATGGCATTGCCATAACGTAAAACTATGATTGACTACTTCTTATTGGAATGTATATTATTTGGAGTTAAATACAAACTATGATTATTTGTGGTAATGCTATGGATGTTGAAGAATAGAAATTCAAGAAAGTATTGTCATTGTAACATGTCTACAATGTAGTTGTACATATTTTTCACCTTGGTTTCTATTTTCTGCAATGGCTTGTAGTGGTAGCATGATGTATGCATTAGATGTTTTCTTCCAATGATCTAGTGAACCTAGTATTTTCAAAAGTGTCATAACCTGTTAGGAAAGAACTTATTTTTTCATAAGAGGCATTCCTAGAAAAAATTTGTCAAGAGGTCAATCTGCAAGACAAAATTATAATATATATTGTGACTTCTCCAAAGCTTGAAACTTATTCACTAGTTGATACTTCACTAGTCAGTCAATAATGCAACAACCTTCAGAAACCAAAACACAGTGGTGACTTTCATGTCATGTTTGCATTATGCTAGTACATGCTTAGTCTATTCAGAGGCCTACCATATGCAGCAAAAGAGATTTGCAGAGAAGCTTGCCATGTGCACTATTAGAATTGTAGGAAAAATGAAATAGTTAGTTTATAGATCTTCAACGATTTTGAATTAGGAAAGAAGCCCTTAAAATGTACATCCATCATAAGACTAGGTCTAGTTTAATCTAGTCAAGTGTGTTGCTGCTTGCACGCACTTGTTATTTATTTTTCCCATCTTAGGCCTTAGAAAAATAACATAGTAAACATATATGAGTTCCCAAAATAAGTGTCTAAGTAAGATGGAAGACATGTGAGAAAATTCAAGCTGGCCTATCCATGTTCACCCATTATTGGGCTTCTTTAGGATTAATATTTGAGGAAATTTTTTCAGCACTGTGGGACTAAGAAAGTATGCCAACTCGTAATATTAAATAACATTGCAACACCATGAGATTCATCTAGAATTGTTGAACTAATGCTGACCAGTTTAGCATATTAGTAGGAGACAACTTAGCAACTTCTTAGTATCATGTTGCATGAATAATTGACTTGAACCTAAGTTTTTGAGGCAACTGATATACTGCCCAAATCATGTTCTTTAGGAGACAAAATTTCACATTGAGTGTGTGAGAGAGAAAATGGGTATCATGTTCACATTGATTGATACATTAGTCCAATTTATATTTTCTTATCTTTTCCTAAAGTCTAATATCAGTAAAATGTGAACATGAGAGTGGATGCCCTCACATTTGAAGAGACAAATCTAGAGGGATTGTGTTAAATACCATTTAAGTTAATAATTCTACCCTCTTGCTTAATGGAAATAAACATTTCATATGATTCATGTCATATGCACCCAAGGTTTGAAGACACTAAATTTTAAACTATGAACATGTCCTTTATGAGAGTGGGTGCCCTCACATTTGAAGAGACAAATCTAGAGGGATTGTGTTCAAGACCATTTAAGTTAATCATTCTACCCTCATGATTAATGGAAATAAACATTTCATATGATTCATGTCATATGTTCCCAAGGTTTGAAAACACTAAAGTTTAAACTCCTAGGATCTCATCATTCCCTCTAGTTGAAGGAAGAAGAAATTTGAAAGGAAACATTGATCTCCTATAGTGACTCGTACCTTTCTTATTTCACCTTTTCACTTGAGAATTTGATGTCTTTGGATTTGAACCTCAAATTAAGTGGTAGGTTCAACATATAATTGAGATTGTTTGACCTTTTGGGAAACTATGAAATGATGAGTGCTTTCTATGTCCAAGATCATAATAATACATTTTAGATGAATCTCTTAGCTTTCACTGTCTTAAGAATTTTTAATATTGATCTTAAGTTAAAGTTAATTTTTATTGAAAAATATAACACCCCTATGTAATCATAGGTATGGGCACCTCAACTTGACCTATCTCTCTCAGTTGGCATGAGAGAAACTAGTAGATGGACTTCCGAACATTCTGTAGAAGATTCACAGAGTTTGCAGAGCTTGTCAGGCAGGGAAGCTACATTGAATACCATTTTATGAAGGAAAATCTTGGAGAGCATAGAGGGTCCTTCAGTTGGTACTTTCAGACATATGTGGACCAATGAACGTGACATCGACCACTGGCGCTAGGTACTTCCTTCCGTTTGTTGATTATTTTAGTAGAAAAATGTAGGTATATTTTCTACAATTAAAATATGATTTGTTTAATGAATTTCAAAAGTTCAAAGCATTAATAGAGAAACAGTTAGGTTTTCATACTACCTCTCTTAGATATGATACTGGTGGGGAATTCCACTTAAAATATTTCAATAAATTTTTTGCTAAACATGGGATCCAAAGACAATATTGGATGAAAACACCTTTCAAGACCTTGTTGCGGCCATACAAGAAGAATAAGCTCCCACCCCTCTTGAAGATGATAACAATATCACTAAAAGGGACCCTCCACATTTACAAGATTAGTTCATGATGTACAGACTACTTTGTGACCAACATAGCCCCACAGCCAACCCCATCCTCATCAAAGAACTGGTATGTGTTGATGTATGTGTCCTAGATTCTATGAAATATTTGCATGAAAAAAAAGAGCATGATAATAATTTTTACCATTGTGAGGAGGCTAGTCATGATGTCCAACATGAGAAAGTGCTTTGGAGTAAGTATGAAGATGGGTTGTGTTTGCGATGGCTTGGTCAATGAAACCAACATAAACATCATGCTCTCCTTCCTCTTTTCCCTTTCACATTCACCATGAGTCGATATTATTTCCCCAATATCTTTGTCATGGCCATGCAATTGGGACGCCACACCACTTCTATCATGCTAATATTCCTTCCAGGCCCTATACATAGGTCTAGCTTCTGGTAGAACGTTTTCTAGGATGATCCGTTCACCATCAATTAGAAAGCTCAAAAACAAGTTCACATGGAGCTGTTTATTAAACTCAGATTCCTCATTCAAGATGGCTCACAGGAATGTTCAGATGGAGCTGTTTGTTGGGTTTGGATTCCTCATTCTTCTAACACTCCCTTACTACTTGGCAAGGACCTGTTGCTTCACAACCATTATTGTTTCTTTTGTAAGTTCGATTAAAGTTTTTAATTTCTCTTGTCCAATTTACATGATTATGTCCAGTTTCCATTGAGAACGAGGAAAATGGTTCTTCAATTTGAGATTCTCCAAAGTCTGTGTAGAGAGGTTGGGAGCATTCTCCGAAGGCTCCAACTTTTGTGAGATAGATTCAAAGTTTCAGGTTGGGATTTTATACTTTTCTTTGTATTTTCTTACTGTGGGCACTGGCGGTACAAAGCCCAACATCCCACCATTGGTTTCGATCAATTCAATGAATTTGATCCCAAAGAGAAGGTTCAAAAATCCTCCTTCAATTGGTGGATATTTAGTGTGTTTTTGGGAATGGTGTTTGGAGATATTTTTCTAATATATATCCAGGATCACGTGGGATTCACTGTAGGTTATGCGATACCCACACTGAGATTGATTATATCTTTCATACTATTCTTAATTGGTAATCCATTTTATAGACACAATTTTTAGAATGGAAATCCATTCAATAGCATTTCTTAGGTAATTCTTGCAGCAGTTCGTAAGTGGAAAGTTACTGTGCCATTATATCCCACCAAACATTATGAGGCTGACCCATAAGAGTATGTTGCTAAAGGAAAATTCCCCATTTCTCATACTTCGGTTTTGAGGTGAGTTCAACCACGAGTAATTTTCATTATCAGTTGACTATTTTTTGAATTATGATTAATAGTAGAAAAACCCTAGTTTTAATTGTTGAAATCAATCATCATGTTTGTTTGAGAGTAAATAGTATTAGTGTCGCTGCCATCTTTTATGTTATTAGTGTTAGTCTCATTTCTCATATGTTCTTTTTTCTAGTTGATTATATTTATCATATAATAACATAATTAGCATGCTAGATTATTATTATAACATAATTAGTTTTCATCCTGCAGTTAGTTTTACCTATTCATTCAAAAGAAATGAATTATTTTTCTATCCATGTTTATACAAATTAATTTTTCCATAACTTCACTAGTGCACTATTATTTAGTCTAATTTCCTTTTTCTACCTTGCAGATATTTGGACAAAGCAGCGACAAAGGATGGCTCAACCAGTCGGTGGAATTTGTGTCTTGTAACCCAGGTAGAAGAAACCAAGCTTATGCTCATATTTCTTCCAGTGTGGGTGTGTTTATTGATACCAAGCACCTTGATTTCACATGTAAGCACATTATTCGTAAAGTAAGGAATGACATTGAACAGACATATAATTTCTCATTTTCAAATCCTTGCAAGCTTGCTTACATCAGAGAATGTTTGAAGTTAAGTAGACAGAAAGTTGTTTTTTCTTTTGTAAGTTTTATTAAAGTTTTGAATTTCTCATGTCAAATTTACATGCTTATGTGCAGTTTCCATTGAGAACGAGGCAAGTGATTCTTCAATTTAACATTCTGCAATGTTAAGTAGATAGAAAGACACATACATATGGCCACAATGAAAGAAGTGACTTCTATAATTAAATAAAATGGTTGAGAATAATTAAGATCCTTGAAAATCTTCTTAAATTGCTCAAATAAAATAAGATCTAAAAATTAAGTTCCTTCAAAATCTTCCTAACAACATATTGAATTGTTCCCAATATATAGGTTCCTAGATAATATTTTTTTGAATATGGTGCCCTCCCACCATCTTTCTATATGTGCTTTCATTCCTCACTAGCGCTCAATCAAATGGGTATGCCACCATTTCTTCCTTTATTCACAACCTAACCAATCACTGCATGTCTATAAAATGCTATAACACCATTAACTAAAGCGAGGAGGATGAGGAAAGGCCAGCAAAATAAAAGATATCATCATGGAAATAAATTTCCTACTTGATAGATAGATATCAAGATGTTTCTATCTACCTATGTCAGATAGATGGATAAGGAAAGACATTAGTAAATTGGAAAACTACTTTTGTTTTACCCATCACTAAAAAACTAATTATTTAAAATCTTCCTAACTCATACAAAAATACCTCGTATCATCAAAATGCATGCAAAATAGAACTCTACCAAAATACTAAAACTGTGATATGAGATGAAGTAATTGAAATTGAAGTCAGCATAATTAAATTTTACTATGAATTAAACTTTTTACTATGAGTTAAACTAAGCCCAATTATCTTTTACTAAAAAATTATTGCCAGATTCGAAATAAAAACAGAACACAAAAAAGTGAGAACCTGCCAAATTACTCAACAGTCTAACTGAACCCAAATCAAACTATGGCTTATTAACTTTTATATATAAACAAAACACAGAAAAGTTATTTCCAGATTTGAAATAAAATAGAACACAAATCAAAGTACGACTTATTAACTTTTATATATAAATAGAACATAGAAAAGTTATTGCCAGATTCGAAATAAAACAGAGCACATAAAAGTTAGACCGTGCCAAAATACTCAGCAGTACTTGAAGTAACTGAGCCCAAATCAAACGATTCTAATTAACTTTTATATATAAACAATAACTTTCATTTTATTTCAGAAATCTTATGAATGAAGAATGTGTACCGTTAAGATGAACAAGGTGCCCGCAAATATGACTTTTGCCTTTGCATTCTCCCTAAGACGTATCGATGATAAGCGCCTCATCTACCAAAGACCTCAATAAGATCCTTCTCGCTGTTAATTTCCAAGAAATCCACAATGGCGATACAAGAATCAAAATTTGGGCAGTGCATGTCCTTCAAAAATATCCTTCTGAGCTCCAGAGTAATGAAAAGAATGATAGTAAAAGGACCTTGTCTCGTCACAATGGGAATAAACCCCTTGTAAAGAGCCATAGGACCTTCTGCCTTGATGGTATTCACAACAAAATTAAGGGCTCCAGAATAAGGTGTCGGTTCCTGGTAGAATGCATATTTTCCAGCAGTAGTCCAGAAGATACGTTGATCTGGGGTGTTCTCTCACCATTTAGTCAATCTTCCCAGCTAAAAAAGAAAATAGAATCCCAATTTCGCTGCAAGATCTTCGGCATGTCACTCAAATGTTCAGGGCAATATCTTCTTGATAAACTTCCAGCACAATACCATGGCAAGCTGTTTTGGATCCGATGTCTACTGCTTCAGCTTTGCAGGAGCATCCTCTTTCATTGTTCTCTTGATTGTGCGAGCTACCTAAAAAAAGGAATCCGAACCCCACATGATATTCCTCCATGTTTCTGCAAGGTAGATCTTGTTTCCTCGTAGAGAAGGCTGGGAAGTTTGTCCTCTATCTCTACATCTTTCGTAGGAAGGAAACCATAAAAACAAGATGTATGACTTCTGATTCAACACATTTGACTCTTCCTGTTAAATAATAAAAAACATCAATCCATAATAAACTGGAACAAACAAAACTGGATCCATAAAATACAAAACCCATATATTAAACCCTCGGTAACATGTAAGGAAACAAGAGAGTTTGACATTTCTCTAAAAGAAAAAAAAATGAAGAACAATAGCCTAACGGGCCTCTCACATAAGTATTACATTTTTTAAGGAGACTGAACCTTGAAAAGAATTAGATAATGGTGTCTTAGCCAGAAACCTTCTCGGCCTCTTCGTTATCGTCACCCTCCTTGAACTTCTTGGGAGACCATATGGTGAGTCAGCGGATGACCTTGATTACAGCAATTCGAGCGCTTGTCTAGAAGTATTATGAATTTGCGAAGAGAGATAGAGGCTTTAGGGATGGCCATCGACCGGGAATATTGTTCAGATTCGTTCTGTGGAAAGAAATCACCATGATTGAAGCACCCCTCCGCTTTCCCGTGGACAAACCCTCCGACGGTGGGAAATGAAAAAAGTTGATATTTGAATTTTTTTGATATTTTGACCTTGGGAGGGAAATTAAAAAAATGGATATTTGAAACTTTTTGATATTTTGATATGAAATGTGTGTTTGTTTTTTGTTTTTTTTCTTGTTTTTCTGTTTTTCAAGTCACAAAGACAATAAGAAGCATAGGATCCAAGCTAGGGGTGAGTGGGAAGGCATGGTAGAGGATCATTTTTTACAAAGTTTTAGCATGGAGAAAAGTTCAACAAAATTTAAAAAATTATAATTTTTTTAACAAAATTTAAAAAAATATAAATTTGTAGAAGTAAATATGTAGAACGTTGAATATGTTGATTTATAGAAGGCTGAGTATATAAGGTTAAAGAGTCATTTCATATGTTTTTTTCACTTAGTTTTCTAGATAATTTGTATATCTCTCTAAAGAAATAGACTTTTTTGTAGTCTATTTGTGTGTTGAGTGACATATAGTTGGTAAATTCTCTATTATAATTTCGAGTTTTTTGAGGTCACTCTAGTTTCCTATATATGCAAGGTCTATAGCGTACTTAAATAGATTCAATATTAGGGATGAGTTGTAATGGGGATTGAATTTGTTATTATTTTTTGGTGTTCACTCTACATTAGAGTTATGTAACACTATGCATGTTATTAGTATAATGGATTACTATTCTACCTATGTGATTGTATTTATATTATATTTGGGTGATCTATGTTAGTTTTTATTAATAATGATGTTAGTTATAGTGGTTTAAATGGATGATAATAATATCATAACGAATGTGATCCCCACTAAAATATTTAACATTTTGCACTTTACTTATTCGGAATTATTATATGTGTCTGAAGTGAGACCTTATTGCCCCTATAAGATGGAATATATTAGGACATTAGACAACAATAGGCCATTATTAGATACATTTCATTAACCTTGAGTCTATGATAAATCCAACACTCAATAATGGGAAATAATTGTCTAAAATCTTTGAAATATGGTAGATGAGTTAAATTAGGGTTTAATGACCGAGGGTGTTGGGTTTAACTTACAAAATGTCTTCAAGCGACTTGAATGCTTTTAACTATGACCCTAAATTTCCCCTAAGCTTATTTAGGATGCAAATTATTCTTGTAAATGGTTTGGGAAAGGTAGAAGATGACATTAGGAAGAGGTGCTTGAGGAAAAAAGGCCATTTTATTCGCTCTTGGGAAAAATGGAAAAGAAATATTACTTTTAGGACTTTGTTTGTCTATGTTAATGTATAATTTCTACCTCAGGAGAGATGAATTTGTCACTAAGTCATTATGGTAATTGGAGTAGTTAAATAATACTCAAGTACTGTCTAAGTGGATAGATGAGGATATGGTATAATTAGCCGTATTGGGGTATTAAGCTCCCATTACTCATCCTGACATTTTATTTGGGATGAAGGTGGTGTTGTAAGACAAAGAACTTACAATTACAAAAGTACTAGAGTAAGTTTGATATTAGAAAAAATGATGACATTGTTGGGTAGAGTATAGTTCTTGAGTGAATCTTCAATGAGTTTAAATCATGTTTTCTAATTGAGATAAATCCTTGCTTGGAGGGAAAAGAATATTTATTAATATTCCTTAGTCTTACATTGATCATTGCTTCAGGAGATGGAGGTATGAACTAGATCCATCCTAACAGTGGCCGGAAAAGGAATACACTAACAATTTTCCTTGTTGGTGCAAAGGGATGTTGTTAAAGTGTATGTTTCTAGGATTTTGTGTGGATTTGATTAGACAAATTGTGTGACATGAAAAAATCTAGAGAAAACTACTATATCAACTATCATTTTCTAGAGAATAACCATAACCATTTGACCTTCATTATTGTAAGCATAGAAAATATTGTTTTTACTTCTTAGATTATTACCAAAAATAATTAATTTTCTCATACATAAGTCCTCATCATAACCATTGAAAGAGTCAAAGCAATGTCTTACAATTTTTGTTGTAGCTAGAGAAACTTCTTCAATAAGGGACCCACTAGGACCTTAATGTTCAATTCCTATTGCATCCCAAACCTGGAAAACAGAAGAAAGAAATGACCACTTGTTATTTAAATATGAACTTTACTTTCAAAAAAAAGGTTTAAAAAGAGTGAACTTAAAATAAAAATAAAAAAATTCCTCCACACTAAAAAAAGGTCAGTTCCAACAAAATAATTTTAATTTAGTCTAGGTTTTAATGATGTCAAGCCAATGTATGGTTGCACTTCAATATGTAGACAAGTGCAGATACCATTTCACAAATATATTTTATATTTTTGGTGATGATTTTTTAAAGCTTTATTAACATTCAATGTTACTTGAACAATGAAAAGAAAATTTGTCCTTCCTTTGTTTTCCAACTGTAAGTGGATGAGGAAATTAACTATGGGCTAAGTCACTATTGTGGTCACTAGCGAATCATCTAGGAAATCATAGTTTGCTCTAAGCGGTACTACCTTCCAAGATATGGCATCTGATCCTTGTGGAGGTATATATATGCTCAATGTTAGAGTCATCTCTACATTGTTTTAAAGGAATTTATATTCTCTCGAATGAAGATGAGGAAAATAGATGAATTTCAAAAATGGTTTGCAGTATTTTCATTTATTTTGTAATTCTTCTTTTTATAGATGACCTTTTTTTGCAATACGGGGTGCCTTGTGAATATTTCTTTCCACATTAATGCGGGCTCAAGTGTTTACTAGATCAGGATCCTTATTCAATACGAAAATGGAGATGGTGACCTGAACTAGGTGGGTTATTTACAAATCTAATTAATTTCCCATTGTATAGACTACATTGCTTGATGCAATTATATTATGCATGGGTTACAAGTTTACATAAAAGGTTCGTTTTTCACTTCTCTTTAGGGAAACCACAATACATGGAAACCAATGCAACAAACATGGGGTGCAAATTGGGCTTTGAATAGTGGCCATATACATGTTGTGTTTTCAATTTGCCTCACAACCCTCTTAGCAATGAAAATTCTTACTATAGATAATTTTATTCTAGAGAATTGGCACTGAAATTCTACATACAATACCAATACCAACAAACAAGCACTGTAACTCTCTTTTCAAAGTCATTTTCATATTTCCTCACAATACTTGTATGTTATCAATATCTTGTCCATAATTAGCCTTGGACAGAATTTATCACCCAATTAGGGTTACATTCCCAAACAACTTGACTCGTCGATGGTGTCAATTGGTCTTCCCCTGATGGGTCAGTCACCCCCTTCAAAGGGACTTGGGCCTAGTCTAGACAAAATGGGAGTTTATACCCTGCAAATGGCCCTTAGTCAATATTCAAATGGGTCTATCAAGCAAATCTTATACCACATCACCTTTCACACAAATTTAAAATTCCACCCATCCACCATGGATCCAACATTATCGAAACCATACAAAGGAAAATCCCCTATGAGGGAGCCGCATCGATCCCCCAAACAAGTTTTCATTCAAAGTTCCTCCCACTAAGGTGGGATTGATCCAACATACTACTCATGTGTTACTAGGTGTGAAAACCAAGAAAACTGACAATCGACCACCCTATAATTGACCCATGACCAATTTTGAGGCAAACGCAACTTGTAGCTCATTATAGAGTCACACTCTTTGCACACACAAAAAAATTCCATCACCATTGAAAAAATGTGGTTGTAAATCTTCGCAACATTCCAACTAATGTTCAACTAATTTCCAACTAACAAAACCAAACTAGCAAGAAACTCGGGTGAAAAATTGTCAAAACTGCATAGAGAGGGAGCACCTACAAGGGAGACACGACAATCCCCCAGAAGGGGGTTCCTGTTCAAAGTTTCTCCCTCTAAATTGGTGACCTAAAATACCACGTTTCATGTGTTACCTTTTCCAAAATTTCATATTAGTGCATATGTTAACTCCATCAAGTAAGATTTTTTTTTGGATTTATGAGGCTTGGCCTGTGTTTGTCTTCCTTCAGTAGACAAAAAAAAACTCTAAAATTTATGCTTCTTCCTTGAATTTTCATCAAAGATAACTTAGATCATCATCATGGAGATTTATGTTGTTATTAGCTTGTATCGTAACTCATCTTACAATAGCCTCGATCATATTGGCTTAAATTCATATTTGTGCTCAGAATTGAGATTTTCCCAATTTCAGCTTGTTCTAGCTTGTAGTAATAAACCAAGACCCTTGGTCCTTCTCTTATAACATAGATATATTCTGACCCTTATAGAATATAGATAATTTTAGACTTGTTTTAGGTATTTTTTTTCAATAGGAAGTTTGTTGCCAACCATAGAAATTTATTCTTACAAACTCGACTTTTGGTGAATACGTCCTTCATAATCTTGACTAGATTTCAGAGACAAATTTGAACCTTGTTCCTAACTCTAATACCATGTTGAAATAAAAATGCATAATATAATTTCTTAACATGATAATTTTTTATACATGTTTTCTCATTTAGATATTACTTAACTCATTGGGTCATCAAGCAATTATACAAGTTCATAATAAGACTTGCAAGAGGGAAGCCTATGGTTGTGATAAGGTGTGAAAAAAATAATTTCATAGAAAGGGAGAATCTGGGTTAGGCACAACATTGTTTTGCTAATGACTTGGTTAGGTTCCCAAGTTGCAAAAAAATTAAGGCTATCTATGAGGGTATGACAACTAGGGAGTGTAAGGTTGCCAAGTAAGGCTAGTTGTTAGGGCATGAGTGCCAAGGCCTGCTTGGGAATGTTAATATGTGACAAATAGTGCGAAGGCATGTCAAACATGCTAAGATGTTCCAAGTGTTAAGGCATGCCAAGATGTGCAAGGGTGTGACAATGCGTGTCAGGGAAGGTCAAGGAAACAAAATGGAGAAACAAGTTAAAATACAAGGAGATGAACGCATAAGAGGGTTAATAAGTAATCAATTAACCTTTTCCATGATTGGCATGCTAGGCACACCAACAGTAGGTGCGAATAGGTGCCAAGTGCCAAGTTTTAGTGCATTCTACGTGCCAAATATTCCTCTATTGATTCTCATCTACTTTCCAATAATTTATCTCAAATAACGTTAATATTAAACCATGAAAAAGCATACCAAGTCATCTCAATGCATGTTAGACATGCTAAGACTTTCCAAGTGCTAACATGTGCCAAGTGCCAATGTGTGTCAAGGAGTGTTATGCATGCTATGAAGTGGCAGGGCATGTCTAAAAGTGCTAAGTAGAGAGTGCCAATGCAAGCTAGGGAGTGTTAGGGAGCACTAGAACAACACAAGGGAGCAATAGGTCAAAATACATGGAAGTGAATAAATTTTAAGGTGTGTCAGGGAGTGGAAATGAGTGCTAGTTGTCATACCAAGGAGGGAGTGAGAAGGCAGTCTACACATTCACACACCATATTGACCACTCACTTCTTACCATTCCCACACCATAGAAAAAAATCCTAAAAATTTCATTCTTAAAATCTCTTGTGTAGTTTCCTAATGTCATTCAAGTAGAATCTCTCAATTAATTATGTTAGTAATGGTGAATCATTTTTTATTCTCTTAAAGGAACTCTTTCTACACATGCACCCCATCAAACATAAATCGTCGAGTGAAAATGAATGGAAATGAATGAATAAGAGGGTGTGTTGGGTAGTGTCATCGAGTGTCGGGCGTGCCAAGGGGGGAGTGACAAGGCATGTTAGGGAATGCTATGGAATTTCAAGAAGTGCTAGGGTGTGCTAACATGTGCCAGATAGTGAAAAGGCATGGAAATTCATATTGGGCATGTGAAGACATGCCATGTGTTAAAGCATGATGAGACGTGCCAGGTGTTATGGTATGCAAACGTGTGTCAAGGAGTGTAAGGCGACAAAAGGTAAGACCGAGTTAAAATGAGAATAGATTAACACATATGAGTGTTAATAATTGAGGACCTTGCCTTTTCAAGAGGGGCATGCTAGGCATACCAACACTAGTGCCAATACATGCCAACGACCAATTTTTAGCGTGTCTTAAGTGCCAAATCACCCTCCATTACTTCTCTATTAATTTTGAATTATTAATATCAAATAAATTTTATCTTAAACCATGCCAAGGAATTCCATGGAATCCAAACACATGCTGAGAATTTTCAAGTGCCACTAAGTGCCAAGAGCCAATATGTGCCAGGGAGTTATAGGGCATGCTATGGAGTTCCAAGTTTGCTAAGGAGGGAGTGAGAAGATATGCTAGATATTTCCAAGGCATGTTAGAGTGCTAGGGAAGCATACCAAGATGTGCCAAGTGCCAATGTGTGTTGAGTGTTAGCGAGTTCCAGCGAAAAACAAGGGAGCACTATGTAAAAATGCATGGAAATGAATGAATAAGAGTGTGTGACGGGGAGTGTCAGTGAGTTCTAGGTGTGCTAAGGAGGGAGTGAAATTGTATGATGGGAAATTCTAAGTCATGAAAGTGGCCAGAGTAGCATGTGGCCATTATGTGCCAAGTTCCAAGGTGTGCCAAAACATGCTAGGAAGTGTTAGGGAGTCATAGGAACACACAAGGGAGCACTAGGTGAAAATAATGCATGCAAATGAACAATTAAGAGATTGTGATAGGAAGTGTGAGTAAGTTCCAAGTGTGATAAGGAGGGAGTGACAAGGTATGATAGGCAGGGCTAAGGTATGTTCGAGGTTAGGGAAACATGCCAAGATGTGATAGGTGTTAGGGTGTGCCAATGCATGTCAGGGAGTGTTGTGGAGTGCCAGGGAAAAACAAGGGAGAAATAGTTTCAAATTCATGAAAATGAATGAATAAGAGTGTGTGAAAGAGATTGCTAGAAAATTCTAGGTGTGCGAAGGAGGGAGTGACAATGTATGTCAAGTAGTTCC
This sequence comes from Pinus albicaulis, assembly GCA_034641835.2. Taxonomy (NCBI): domain Eukaryota; kingdom Viridiplantae; phylum Streptophyta; class Pinopsida; order Pinales; family Pinaceae; genus Pinus; species Pinus albicaulis. Next base: position 304,567,372 of record CM076577.1, read on the forward strand.
AAGGAATCCTAAAGTGCCAATATGACATGCCCAAAATGTGCCAAGTTCCAGGGTGGGCCAATGTGTGTCAGGGAGTGTTAGGGAGAGCCACAGAAACATAAGGGAGAACTAGTTTGAAATGCATGGAAATGAATGAATATAGAGTGTGTGATAGGGAGTGTCAGCAAGTTGTAACTGTGCTAAGGATGGAATGACAAGGTTATATGCTAGGAAATTCCAAGGCATGCTAGATTTTAGGGGCATGTCAAGGAATGGTAGGGTGTGTTAGGGAGTTCCAAAGCATGTCAAGTAATGCAGGGGACGATAACATGTGCCACATAGTGCCAAGGGATTGTTAGATGTTCCAGGTGTTATGGCGTGTCAAGATGTAAACTATGTTTCTCAGTTGTTTTATGGCCAATATTGGACGTGAGCCTTGACTTGGTAACTTGTTAAGTGGGATTCAAGTTAAAATTGGCCATGAGTATCATAAGATTATTTATAAGCCATTCTTAGGTTAACAAGGCATAGTCTAGTTGTAGTAAATGAAACTTGGTCAAGTTGTTGTAGTCGAGGCAGGACTTAGTTGGGTTCCCAAGTCTTAAAAAAATAAGCGTAGTTATGAGGACATGACAGCTTAGGAGTGCTAGGGTGTCCCAATGAATTGAAAGGTGTGCTAACACATGCCAGTTAGTTTTAATGCATGACAAGGAGTGTTTGGGAGTGCCAGGGAATCACAAGGGATAACTAGTTCAAAGTACATGGAAATGAATGAATAAGAGTGTTTGTTAGGGAGTGTTAGTGAATTTTAGGTGTCCTATGGATGAAGTTTGTTAGTATAATTTCATAATATAAATTTTAGGAGACAATCCTATGCTTGCGATAAGGGGATGGGCGAAGCAGTTTCAGAAAAAGGAATACTTTGTGCTAGACACAACACTATTTTTTCAATGACTTCGTTGGGTTCCCAAGTCGCAAAAAAAGTAAGGTTATCTATGAGGGCATGAAAAATAGGGAGTGCCAAGGTGTGACGGGAATCATATTAAGTTCTAACACATGATAGAAAGTTCCAAGGCATGTTAGGCATTCCAACATGTGCTAGGTGATAGGGTTTGGTACCAACACATGTTAGGGAGTGCCAAGGAAACATAATGGAGGACTAGATTCAATTTCATGGAAATGAATGAATAAGATGTGTGATATGGAGTGTTAGAAAGTTATAGGTGTGCTAAGGAGGGAGTGAAAAGGTATGCTAGGAAAATCCAAGGTATGATAGAGTGCTAGGAAAGCATGCAAAGATGTGCCAACGCGTACAAGGAAGTGTTAACTAGGAGTGCCAGGGAAACACAAGGGAGCATTACATCAAAATTCATGGGAATGAACAAATAAGAGTTTGTGATTGGAAGTGTTAGTGAGTTCCAAGTGTTCTAAGGAGGGAGTGACAAGGTATGCTAGGTAGGGTTAAGGCATGCTAGAGGCCAGGGCGACATGCCAAGATGTCTTAGGTGCTAGAGTGTACCAAGACGTGCCAAGGAGTGTTAAGGAATCCTATGGAAACACAAGGGAGAAATAAGTAAAATTGCATTGAAATGAATGAATAAGTATTTGTGACTGGGATTTTAAATGAGATATAGGTGAGCTAAGGAGATAGAGACAAGGTATCCTAGGTAGTGCCAAGGAATGCTAGAGTGCTAGGGCGGCATGCCAAGATGTGCCAAGTGTTAGGGTGTGCCAATGCATGCTAGGGATTGTTAGGGAGTTTCAGGTAAACACAATGAAGCACTAGATAAAAATGCATAGAAATTAACGAATAAGAGTGTGTGATATGGAGTGTTAATGATTTCTAGGTGTGTTAAGGAGGGAGTGACAAGGTTATATGTTAGGCAATGCCAAGGTATGTTAAACTACCAAGGTGTGTCAGGAAGTTCTAGGGTGTGTTAGAGAGTGTAAAAGTGTGTCAAGGAATGTAGGGTATGCTAACACGTGCCACATAATTCCAAGGAATTTAAGACATGTAAGGTGTTATGGCTTGTCAAGATGTAAAATGTGTTTCTTAGTTTTTTTACGACCAGAGTTGGAGTGATGACCCTTGTATTGGTAACTTGTTAAGTGGGATCAGTTGAGATTGAACATGAGTAGTCTAAGATGATTTACATGTAGTTCTTAGGTGAGCAATGCATATGTTGAATTTCCACGATACATGAGAATATGGGTTTCGTCTTCGAATCATTGATGCAAACACACTCAAGTGTCACAACACATCTACTTTGCACAATGAGATCTACACATCATGGAATGAACTAGTGCACATGAAAATTTTTAACTTTTTCAAACCGTTCCTCATTAAATTACAAACTAAAATAGAATAGGCTAGAGCTCTCGTACCAGCAAGGATCATGTACCTTTACAATCATACCGATACAAGGAATAAAACTAGGGCTGGGTGTGAATCCTTTGACAACCAATCTACCTTGAACAAGATCACACTTGAATGAATTTTTTATGGTGGCCACACATAGCCCTTTCAATCCACATGTATTGACCACATATGGAAGGTCCTCTTGCCAGCTCCTATTATTCAACTTCTACATCTCCCTCTATCAATGAACTCAACTCCTTTAGGTTACTAAACTCGGCTCCAAAAACTTTTCCCCCTATCTACCTCTTTTTTCCTTTAAGGTTTGCAACACTTAGGGTTTTCGTTTAGTTTTTCACAACTTCATTGTGAACAACTCTTTGTTCTGCCCACTTTTTCTATGCTGCTACTCCAAGATGACAAGTCTATGGATATGGAGGTTTCCCTTTTTCTCAATGACACAATCCTCTACAATATAGTGAAATAGGGCTAGTTGGCTAGCCCCCTTGATTTCTACTTTAGTCCTTCAAATTCTGCATGTCCTTGGGCCCGATACACCTATCCTTCTACCAGTCTTGTTTTCCTTTACAAGTACAAGACTTAGAACTCTTCTTTGACAGTCACATAACAACCCTCAAATTGTACTTGGGTTGCCATCATTTTTCCCAACCACATTCAATTATTTTATTGATCTAGCGCCCACAACACTTCCCTCATTCAGGGATCTTCAATTATGCCACCTAATAGTGATTTCAGCCCTCTCAAAATCACTATTCTTGTCTACCAATTTATTTTTTGTCCAATATATGAATAATATGAACTACTCACCTTATCATCCTTCTAACAATTTGTATATGAATGAACTAGGGTCACAAATCATCCATTAACAGTCCATTGAATAACTGTTTATAGGCTGCTTCAGATCTCTATCCAAAACTCTATGGACAATCCACAAAAATCAACTCCTCTTCATGTCAATCCATTCCTCATATGGCACATTTCTTTTGCTCCATATTCTACTCAGGTTCCACCTTCCTTTATATTTTCTATCTCTGCACATACTTCTGCAAACCATCTTCCAAATTTGTTATATATATTTTAGAGATAAAACTTTCTCTAAGGGCCACAACTCCTCTTCTTCTATGCAGATCTGTCATTGTCTTAATGGCATACCTTATGGATTGGACATGCTAGGAAACCTCCCTAAAAATGGAATTACACTTCTATTTTAATTGCTTTAAACAAACCCTATTTTCCCATAGCAAAAACGAAAACTCTTTCCTCCATAAGAGACTCGACTTAGCTCATATGGATCCATATATTCTGGGCATTTCTTTGATTGAATCTTGACCTAAACTTTAGATCTCTGTGACCCTCAAACTATGGTTACCTTAGTCAATATTACACCTACAACTACTTCTTTTCTGGCCCTAAATTCTAGTGCAGACCCTCCTCCATTTTTATTTCTCCTTATCACAAACCTTACAGCCTACTAACAACCACAAGGTAGGGTCTCAACCCTCTCTACTATTTCAAAATTTTATGTGTCCTTCACAAAGAAACACCACTAAAATCGCATGCCCAAATTCTCATGAGTTGCCTCTCTTGAGCTTCATATGCCATAAGACAACAAAAAATATGCCATCCTACTTCCTATCTCAAACCCATTAAGGTATGTGACATTCTTGTGAACCCTCACATGATGATCTCACTCTTGGTGGATGATCATGGCCTCCCTTTAGCAACATTTACTTAGACCTCTAACTCAACCTACGTTAGGACTACATCTCTCCTACCTCCTTGATCAAATGAGCTCCTTCTCATTTGATGTTCTTGCCTTCATAATGAGGCCTTCTTAAATATCTTTTCCTAGCTAGGCCTCTTACGAATTCACTATAACTTACAAAATTTATCTACTTAGACCTTAGAAAATATTATTTTTTCTTTTTAATTTTCTTTTAGATTTTAAACCCCATCTCAAGTCCAAAGCGCCTTTGCATGGGTTATTTTACCACAAAGCCTTTTCTGGCCAAACTCACACAAACCCATTTCACTAGGCATGTGGAGTACCTCCCAAGCTACACGATTGAACAACATAGTCTAGTAGTAGTAATCGTAACTTGGTCATGCTCCTATAGTCCAGTGAGGACTTGGTTGGGTTCCCAAGTTGAAAATTAAGTAAGGGTAGTTGTGAGGGCTTGATTACTAGGGAGGGTTAGGGCATGCGAATGAATGAAAAGGCACGCTAACACATGATGGAAAATTTCAATGCAGGTTGAGGAGTGTTAAGGAGTGTTGAGGCATCACAAGGGAGAACTAGGTCAAAATGCATGGAAATTAACAAATAAGAGTGTGTGTCAGGGAGTGTCAGTGAATTCAAGTGTGCCAAGGATGAAGTGTGTTAGAAGAAGTTCATAATAGGATTGTCAAGAGGCAAGTCTACAATTGCAATAAGGGGCTCAACAAACAATTTTTAGACAAAGGGACTTTATGTTGGGCACAACACTATTATTCCTTTATCTAGTATTTTTATATGAAACGTGGCACAATTTGGCTGAATGCTCATGTTTTAAATTTTTTTAGACAATTGCATATTGTACATTGTTGTGTATAAGTTTTGGGGAACTCGACTTGTGTCAACTTATATCTTGTTTGTATTATGGATCTTGTGGTTCTTTCAAAATCTCAGTTAATTCTCTACTATTTATATGAAATGGACATACTTGTGAAATATTGCATATGTAAGCTATGTTGCTTAGTTTTTTTATGGCCATGGCTAGATGTGATCCTTATCTTGCTAAGTTCTTAAGTGGGAAAATTTCAGCTTGGACATGAATGACCTAAGATGAGGTATAGGCAGTTCTTAGGTGAACAAGGCGCAATATACTTGTATTAGGTGCAATTGATCAAGTTGTTACGACTAAAGCAGACAAATATCACATGAACTGCAGTAGCTAAGGACTTGATGAGGTTCCCAATTCATGGAAAAATGTAAGGCTATTTGTAGGGAATGAGTGCCAAGGCATGCTAGGTAATGTTAACATGTTCCAGATAGTTCGAAGGCATGTCAAATATGCTAATATATTTCAAGTGCTAAGGTATGCCAAAATGTGTAAGGGTGTGACAATACATGCTAGGGACTATCAAGGAAACAAAAAGGAGAAACAAGTTAAACTACAAGGAAATGAACGCATCATAGTGTTAATAATTCATCAATTTAAATTTTCGAGGAGGGACATGTTATGCGCACCAACACTAGGTGGAAATAAGTGCCAAGTTCCAAGTGTTAGTGCATTCTAAGTGCCAAATCATCCTCTGTTATTTCTCTTCTACTTTCCAATAATTGATCTCCAATAACTTTAATATTATGCCAAAGCATACTGAGGAATCTTAATGAATGCTAGACATGCTAATTATCATGGTCTCTCTAGGAATACATATCTCTTCACCCCCTTGATCAAATGAGCTCCTTCTCACTTGATGTTATTTCCTTCATCCTAAGGCCTCCTTAACTAGTTTTACCTAGACCTATTAGGAACCCTCTAAAACTTTCGGGTTTTATCCACTTAGACCTTAGGAAATATTAATTTTCCTTTTTAATCTTATTTTAGATTGTAAACCCAACCTTGGGTCCAAAATCCATTTGCTTGGCTTCTTTTCCCACAAAGCCTTTTGTGACCAAAATCACACAAACCCATCTCACTAGGCTTGTGGAGTACCTCCCAAGCTACACAATTCAATAACATAGTCTAGTTGTAGTAACTGTAACTTTTTCAAGATATTGTAGTCAAGTGAGGGCTTGGTTGGGCTCCCAAGTTGCAATTTTAGTAAGGGTAGATGTGAGGGCATGATATCTAGGGAGGGTCAGGGCATGCAAAGTAATGAAAAGGCATGATAACACATGTCAGACAATGCCAATGCATGTTGAGCTAGAGTGTTAGGGAGTGCTGAGCTAGAGTGTTAGGGAGTGTCGGGGCATATCAAGGGATAAATAGGTAAAAATGCATGGAAAGGAATGAATAAGAGTGTGTGCGAGGGAGTGCCAGTGAATTCAAGTGTGCTAAGGAAAAAGTGTGTTAGGAGAAGTTTAGAATAGGATTTATAGGAGGCAAGCCAACGATTGTTATATGGGGCTCGACATAATAGTTTTAGACAAAGGGAGATCACTTTGTGCTAGGAACAACATTGTTTTGCCTTTAGCCATTTTTTTATATGAGATGTGCCACACTTTGGCTACATGTTCATTATTTATACTATTCTAGATAATTGCATATTGGACATTATTGTGTATAAGTTTTGGGTCAATCAGCTTGTGTCATCTTATATCTTGTGTGCCTTGTGCATATTGTGGTTATTGCAAACTCTCAATTAATGTTCTATTGTTTATATGAATTGAACATACATGTGAAATATTTCCTATGTAAGTTGTGTTGCTCAGTTGTTTTATGGCCATGTCTTGATTATGTGATCCTTTTCTTTGTAAATATTTAACTGGGACAAGTTGAGCTTGGGCATGAGTGGCATAAGATGAGTTATAGGTAGTTCTTAGGTGAACAAGGCACAATCTACTTTTAGTAGGTGCAATTGGTCAATTTGTTGTTGTTGAAGCAGGCCAATATTGTCACATGAACTATAGTGTCCAAGGACTAAATTGGGTTCCAAAGTCATGAAAAATTGTAAATGATAGCTATGAGGACATAAGTGCTAAGGCGTGCTAGGGAATGCTAATATGTGCTAGATAATGTGAAGGCATGTCAAACATGTTAAGATGTGTAAAGTGATAAGGCATGCCAATATGTGAAAGGGTGTGTCAATGTGTGCCAGGGACTGTTAAGGAAACAAAAGGGAGAAACAACTTAAAATACAAGGAAATGAACACATAATAGGGTTAATAAGTCATGAATTTACCTTTTCCAAGAGGGGCATGTTAGGCACACCAACACTAGGTGACAATAGGTGCCAAGTGCAATGTCTTAGTGTATTATAAGCTCCAAGTATTCCTTTTTTTCTTTTCATCTACTTTCCAAAAATTGATCTCAAATAAATTTAATATTAAGACATTCCATAGCATACCAAGGCATCTCAACGTACTCCATACACGCAAATAATTTCCAAGTGCCAAAACGTGCCAGGTGCCAATATGTGGCAGGGAGTGTTATGCATTCTATGAAGTGAAAGGGCATGTTGAAGAGTTATAAGGTGTGATAGAGAGTGCTAACGCATGTTGAGGAGTGTTAAGGAGTAGTAAGAAAAAAAATTAAGGGAGCACTAGGTCAAAATTCATGGAATTTAATGAATATGAGGAACATATGCCAGGGACTAGTGTTAATGAGTGCTAGTTGTCATGCCAAGGAGGGAGTGACAAGGTATGATAAGCATTGGTAAGGCATCATAGGGAATATCAAGGCATGTTAGGAAGTTCCAAAGTGTGCTAGGGATTTCCAGGGTGTGCTAATTATATGTGCAAATAGTGCCAAGATATGCCAATACATGCCAGGTGCTAAGGATGTGCAGGGTGTCAGGGTATGTCAATATGTGTCAAGAAGTGTCAATGAAACAAAATTAAGAACCAAGCTAAAATGTAAGGAAATGTACACATAAGAGGGTTAATAAGTCGAGACTTTATATTTTTCAAAAGGGGCATGCTAGGCACACTAATAATAGGTCCCAAGACATGCCAAATGGCATTGTGTGCCAAGTGCTAATGTATGTCAATGCATGCAACCAAGGTGTCCAGGGCATGCTAGGGACTACATGCATGGCAACACATGCTAGGAGAGTTTTATGTTGTGCTAGTGCATGCAACCATGTGTTTTGGCATCAATGTCATGACAACATGTTCTAGGTACAAATATTTTCCAAGATATGTGAGGTGCTAAGAAATGTTAGTGCGTGCCAAAGCATTAATTTAAGGTGTGCCCAATTTGTGGAGGAGTGTTAGGTATTTATCATTAATAGAATTGATAGATTTTGATTAAGTATTAAATAATATATTTCCTACACACACTAGTGGAACTTGATCTAAATGGAATTTTCTAGATAATAACTCAATATATATGAATAATGTGTTGACTCATAGGAGAACTCTATTCGACTAGTCATTGCTTGAGGGAAATGATACACACTAATTACTTCTTAACAAATTGACTGACTCTAACCACTATGGACATATTATAAAAAATACTCCACAATAATGGTCTTAAATCGTTATCTTTTGAAAAAAAATATATTAAAAAGCACATAGTGTCATCAAAAACTCTTTGGAATGTTCAATGATGATGAACATTCTTTGACCATCACCAAAAGTAAAGAAAAGAGAATTGGTGAGGGTCATTAAAAGTTCGTCACTAGAAGTGTCACCAAAGAGAGAATTAGTGATGGGACTTTAACGACCCTCACCAAAAGTGTCATTGAAAATGGATTTGGTAACGAACCTTAAACGACCATCACTATATACACTTATAGTGATGCCTTTTTAAGGACAGTCACCATATGCGATATTGGTGACGAGCTTTAAAGTTCTGTCACAAGCATGACCCTCACCAATGTCCTTTTTTCTTGTAGTGATAAAAGCACATAAGAAGAAATTAGCATACAAAATGAAGAAAGATGAAAATAAAGGTTATAACGAAAAAAATGTTATTCCATCACCGAGTGACCTAAAAATGTTCCCATTAAACTCTCAGCTCCAACTTTGCAACATGGTAAAATACTCACTTGTAGCATGTCATGTCGAAAACATCCTTAAAATATGGTTGAGCCCTTCAATATTGTGTGTATTCCGTCATATCTAGAAGAAGAGCGATACATAGAAACATAAGTTCCCCCTCTATCACCTTCGAGCAAAAAAATACTCGATAAGTCACCACAAGGAGGAGAAAGGACATGTCAAAAATTTTTGTGACTTACAAGGTAACCCTCCTCCTAGTGCTTCATATAAAAATGGGCATATTGTAGATAGAAAGGTGGATAAGATAGCAATGACTCAAGTTAGGGAATAATTGGTTTATGAGAAGACTAATCTAAAGGAAAATTTTCTACTCCATGATAATACCTCTAATCATTCTAAGAAAGAGTTACAACATTTGGTCGAAAAGCTGCAAAGGACAAATATCAAGTTAAAGGGAAAACCCCATAAGTATAAGGTCATGTATAGACATTTTAGAAGTGAGAATGAACTTTATAAGGCTCATAATTCAACCTTGAAGGCCGAAAATGACAAGTTGGCTAAGAAGAATAAGTTGTTCCAGTGGGGGGAGAGGCAGTTGAAGCCTCTCCGAACTTCTATCGTTTATGATAAAATTAAAAGACCTCAACAACAAAGGGAAACAAATGATCATTCCCATGAAATCTTAATCAGTGTAATAGGAGTATAAGTAGTGACTAGTACCAATCTTGATAGTTGGACAAATTTTTCGAAGCTAATTGCATGAGGAATTTAAACTCATCAGCATGGGGGAGATATTGAGACCCATTTTTTGCCTTTTTTTAATACCTTATTTCACCATTTTCTGTATCCACCCTCCTTCATTTTGTATCTGTTTGAATACTCAAATTTGTACTTATTCCTATTAATGGTCCAAATCATGAATGGAGGTGAAATTTTTTGCATTAGATTCATTTCCATGATTTTTTGGTTAGTTTAGACAAATGTTTAAGTGAAATCTATACATTGTTGCTAACATTAAGTATGGTTGCATCTTTACTAGGGATTATTGATGTGGAAATGTGAACTCCTTAGTATTTTGCAGGTCAACTTTGTACTTGAGCACTTGGACTGATAGTTGAGCACCAGGTAAATATTCAACACTTTTTTACGCACCTAATTTGGTATTAGGTTATTCACCTGTGACCTGATAGCATATTTTTGCACTCTTCTTAGCAACAAATAATAGTTGTTCAGTACCTCCCTCCAACTAGATCGAAAGCACACCAAATTTTCTTGGAATATGTTAATATTCAAATGAAATACATAGATTGCAGCATACTAATCCCCTCAGCCATTCATTCATATAGATTGAATAGTGTTCCACAAAATCTAGTCTTCTCTTCATATGTCACTAAAAAATTATTCTGTACAATTTTTTTCATTCGGCTAAAACATTATTTTCAGATAGTGACCTCTTTAAAAGAGAGTCACTAGTAGTGTGATATGTTACACAACAAGAAGAGGATAAAGAAATAGTGACAACATTACCACCTGTGAACTTTTATTTTATTTGAGCAAGTTGGGAACTATGTTGTATAAATATTATTGAAGACTCTTTTAATGATAAATATTGACTACTATTTTCCTAATTGTTGATGTGCTAGTATTCCATATAGTTCATTGTAGTTAGTTTAGCTTAAATCAGGTTGTTGGCAAGGGCCCACCATCTATCTTAGCCAAGCCTTATCAAGTTAATCCTAGTTAGACTTAGTATGCAAAGTCAAACTTAGTACATATTATCTCTTTACATATCATTGTGGTTATTTCTTGTTTTCGAAAATTGAAGTGTTTATCCTTAGTAATGTACATTTATGATTGGATAATTGAAGTTAGAAAACAAGATTGGTTTCATATTGATTGTTGTAGGTTAGATTTTAATAAAGACTCTGTCTTGCTGATGTTTTGTTAAGAACATTTCTTTAGCATTCTGAGACGAGTTAGATTTCTTTAGTCAATGTTAAATTGAAAAAAGTTAGATTTATTTGGTTATCATTATATCTATTTGGGTTACTATTATATTTGGAGTCATATATATTTCTTTGGTTAATGTTAGTTTTGAAGCTAGTTTGATCTTAAAATTTGATATTAATCTCATCATATTTCATCATATTTTGTTTATGAGAGTAATTGAATGGATTCCTTCATTTTTTAACATTTCATTTTTTATTTTTGGCAAAGTGATTTAATAGGCTTTTGCACTTCATAATATATTTATTTTTAACAAGAGAAATTAAGTGGTTTCTTTAGGATTGGGTGTTTTAGTTTAAATTTAAATTTGGGTTTTTGATACAGTTTGGTACTTTAGTTATGTACTAAATTGGTAGAAGAATTAAATATTGTGTACATGTAGCTCACATATTTCTGTTTTGTAGTTAGGTTACAATTTAAAGTCAAAATGTTCCTTAGAAAATAGACTTGAAGAGATGTGCAGAGATCATTGTTACATTGTAAATCAAAGTGTATGTTCCTTGGTTGATACTTTGATTAAGGGTAATTAATTAAACATATAAAACCCCTAACAGAAATTTTCTACTTTGGTTATGGGAATCAGTGAGGGTGGAAAACAACCTAAAATGAATACATAGGGAGTCAACCTATGCCTGCTCCTTAGGACATGATTTATTACATTATTGAACTATGTTGTCAAGACATGATAACTTTGTGGTGTTCTAGGAGGATAGAAGCACGTCTAGGACCATGAAGAGGTAGATAGTTAGGGATAGCTTGGATGCTAGGAAATCTCAGTCCTCGTGAGGAAAAAAATTGAATCAAAGAGTGATGGGGGTGATTCTTCGTGCGATTTTTATAGTGGTTACATTGGTAAGCTCCCTCAAACCCTTAAGTGGGTTATCTTGTGCTTTTCTTGTTTCAATAGGGGGGTTCTTATTTTTAGGGTATATTTTTTATGAGAGCGCCTTCATTTTATGTTGTTGAAAGCCTTTTATTTCAAGTTTTTAAGTCTAATTAGAGTTCTAATTGTGGGTCTAAAGCCTCCACATGGCTTATGTGGTCTAATATTGGGTCCGAGGAAATACGTCGAAATATTCGTGGCCTTTTAGATGAAGATGGGGATAGAGGAAATTGGTATAGTGGGTGTGGATAGCCCATCAATTTTAATTTGTTGCATTATGGTCTTTCTGCATATGTTTCGAACCTAGGCTCTCAGCCTTTATAATTCGAAGATATGTTCACTCTTGATTCTGGGAAAATTGGATATTTTGACAGTTGTGCTAAGATTCTAGAGAGACATTCCCACTTTGGGTTTCACTGTTGTTTCTGATCTCGTTGGAAAGACTCATAAATCGTGTGAGAGACAAGGCTCCTGAGGGGTGGGGGATATTTATTTCTTGTGAAGGTATTCCAGTAGCCAAGGGAGGATACTCTTAGAGATGGTCACTTTGGCTGTGTGAGACTTTATTTTGGTCTTGAAGGATTGGTATTACACAGGACTGGGGTATGTTGAACTTGCAATATTCACTCATGTTGTTATAGTTAGTGTAGTGGCCTCAGTAGGTGAGTCATTGTTCAATAATGCATAGGAAATGGTACAGAGCGAAGATAGCAATTATACGAAGGGGTAGAGGGAAGAGAATAGAGGGGAGGACATGGAATTTAAGGAGGATAGAAGGCATGACGCATAACTAGGGCAGGAGGGGGCCCATAATCCAACTCCCTCTCCTAGTTGAGTTGTTCTTTCCTAGCCAATTGATGCCTTAGAAACTCAGTTGTAGAAATTTATTATTTTTCTAGAGATATTTGGACAAGATAAAAATAATAATCAAAACTTAGTCATCAACTTCATGAATGACCTTCAACATAAGCGATGGCACATGCAAGATTTGTTGGATTCATTAAAATGGGGCCAAAGGAGAATGTACGAGCAAATGAAGTGTATGGATAGGACGTTTGCTCATATAGAATTCCATGTCCATAGTGATACAAAACCTCCACATTCACCTTTTAATAGAACAAACAATCCAACTCTAACGAATCCTTTTGTTCCCTGATGTCTGTGGGATGTATCTTCATCTTAGGAGTATTTTGGGCCTTTTCTTCTTTTCATTTTTAGGTTCTTAGTTGTATATGGCATTTTCTAATTAATTTTTGTGTTTCCCTTTTGGCCAACAAATTTAAGAGTTATACCAAAAGAATTGGTAAAACGATACAACCATGATGTAATTTTTAGATAAATTAATAGAAAAATATTGACCGAAAAAAAAATCAATAAATATAATAAAAAAATTAAATAATCATAACATGCATTTAAATAATTTAATATAAGAAATCTATTATTTTTACTATCTTAATTTCTTTCCTTTTTTAATTATTTAGGAAAATATTTAAAATTTCATAACCAAATTTATAATAAAATCATTTAATTATTAAAACCACAAAATAGTTACATCTAATTGTAAAAATAATTACTTCACAAATTTTGAAATTTAACGATAAAAATAACCCTACAAATCTAATAACCCTAACTAGATTTGACATTTATTTATAACTTTACAAATTTATTGTGCATCTTCAATTTTATGAAATCATTCCCGTGAAATTGTAAATATGATATTTCCATCCCATTTCATATCTTATATTTCAACACTATCAAACTATTTATGGAAATCGAATATATATATATATATATATATATATATATATATATATATATATATGGATTGATAATAATAATATGAAATTTTATTAATTAAATTTAACTTTTTAATATAAAATTTTATTTAAATTAAAATTTTATTTTTTGGTTTAATTATAAATATATTTTTATGTTTAAAATTAAATGTATTTTATATATACATTGATAAATTTAATAAGAATTGAGAAAGTTCGGGAGAGTCCTCATTAATTATTATTTATTAATTGAGTGTACAAGTATGGGAGAATTTTTCATTAATCCTCAAAAATTATTGGTTAGTATTATGTTTGGAGTGTGGAATTATTTCCAATATATAGGTTGGATCACTCTAATAAAGATGGTGAAGTTTATGTTTTTTTAGAAGTAAAATTAGAAAATTCGTTTAACATAGTGTACTTAAGTGTATTGTGGAGTTTAAGAAGATTGAAAAACATATGATATTGGGAACATATGGTAAAATGAAATCATTGGGAAAATCACATATGTTTTCATTTCATGCTATATAAATGTGTTAATGGGGAACAATGTTAAGATATCTTCATTTGCAAATAGAGAAACATAAAAATAAAAGTAAAAAGGTTGTTATTATTATTATCACTCAAGTGAATTACAGTGTGTTTTGGTAAATAATTAGATTATGTACCTTTATGGCACTTGGGTGGTGCACCTCGTGAAAGGTCCAATGGAATGACACAACACCTCCTATGATGTACCTCCTATGATGTATGCTTGCGGCATGCTTAATCTATCAATACACGTCATTCACTTGAATTTTGTTGACTATGGGATTAACCCCCAAATGAAGAGATTCAATCATTCTCTAAGATGAAATGGGAATGTGGCCCCATATAATATGATCAAGACCATGGGAAGCCATTTACAAATTTTAGATATATCTTCATAATGGAAAATCATGAACTTTAGAAGTTGTGTAGATTTTTTTGAAGCCATAGATGGTTAATTGAAATTAATTATAATGATATTTAGGAATTTCTAATCCCATGTTTGATTATTTCGATAACTTTAGAAATTTTTCAAATTTCACTAATGACATCTATGCTTGATTGAAACTAATTCTAAGGAAATCTATGCTCTACCATATCATTAAGGATGTATCAAGACGTAATTGAAAGTAGTCATAGGGATTCTCATACAACAACCAAGAATTTCCCTCACAGGTGGTTCCCACACTCAACTTCTCCCAATTATATTAGAACAATTGACCTAATGAGACTAAACCCCAAACAATCTAAGTAATCCACACCTCATGAGCTATCTATAATTATGCCTTATAAACAATCTTTCGCATTAGAAAAATTGACCATTCAACAATCCATCTTCCAAAAATTCAATTTAAAAGCATTTCAAACTCAATAAAAAGCAATCTATGCAATCAATGTCAAATCTCACTTGAACTTGAACTTATTATTTTTAATATTTTAAAATTCTCAAGTACCATAGAGAATTTTTTGTGTTTTTTTTTCCACCTATTTTACTTCATTTTACTTCATACCATTCATCGAAACTTGCTTTTGTGTTTTAATAACTCCTCAAACACTCCCAAATCTTCATCTCCACCTAATATATTTCATCGAAACTTTTTTACTGTAATAGCTTGTAAAACACTTTCAAATCTTCATCTCCATGTTATATTTTTGTTGCGTTTGCTACTTACTTTAATATCTACTAATTTAAAAGAAAATAATATAAATTGAACAATAATTATTTATTAATAATTTAATATGTAAATTAAATATAAAATCAAAATATAATATATATTTTCTAATAATTTTTTTAAATTGAAAAACAAAACTTAAATCATAAAAATATAATATTATAGAAATAATTGATGCCGTTCTATAATATAGACATGTTATAAGATAGTTAATTTTTTAAATTTTGGTAATTTATGCACCTTCTCTATATACCTGTTATAAGATAGTTAGCTTTTGTTCTAATATATCTATTTACTTTTAAATAAATTGCGTCATAGTTTTCAGAATATTCTAAATTTCATATGGCCACTCTACCCATTATCATACATTAATATAATTATAATAATAGTTAAAAATATTAATAAAATTCATAATTACACAATAATAATATTAAATTAATAAAATCTATTAAAAATTAATATTAAATAACTTTTTATTAATATTTCTGACATGAATTATACAAATATACATCTATTTTATCATTACTTGCGGGCATTCTCAATAAGTGATGAGATAATATCGAAGTTGGATTCTTTATATGGAGACGACAATATTTTAAACTCATCATTACTTGCAGACATTCTCAATAAGTGATGGGCGAATAATGAAGTTGAATTGTTTATTTCGATATTTAAACCTATACTTTCATGATTCATTCAAAATAGAGATTTGTTTTGTTTGGTTGTAAACAAAAAAATTATTAAAACCATTTACCAATAGTGATATATTATTGATTCACTGATTTGATATTCTACTGATAAATTATTAAGTCACTGATTCCATAATCTATTGAGAATGTTTGTTCGTCCATCCAATTAGACTTTTAAATCAAAACTACTGTTCGAGCGGGAATAGTTGTCGATTTTCAACCCCACACATATATATATATATCGTTTAATTCTCTAACGCAAGCATGCATGCTCGCTCTATCAGGGCATTTGAAACAGAATTTACAAAGTGAATATCAGATTGTTACATCACATCAATATAACGCACATGAACAGTTTTCAAGAGAGAATCACACAGTGTTCGTCTGACCTGCAAGAAAAATGCGTTCGCACTCACGTTCTTCGCTAAATCTAGGAAGCGAGAGAGAGTTGGCCGTAGGTATTGCACAATAGGTAGATCCATGTGTTTTATAGGTGGTGGGTGAAAGCGAAAAGTAAAGCACATCGAGGTAAGATGATAAGTGTGACAGCTGCATTAATGATAACTAGTTGTTAACTAGTTAAAAAAAGGGATTTTTAATTATTGGCTTAAGGAAAGACTGAGACAATTATTATAATATTCTAGAAAAATTATTTTTTTTCCTACTTCTTAATTATGGATAGTAAAATTAGTTATGAAAAGTAAAAACTGAACAAAGTGATAGTAAATGTGTTCCAAGAACTGAAAAGGTGGTTGAACAGTTTGAACAGTTACATTCTTCTCTAGGGATAATAGACTCATCCCAGTGAGGAGTAGGGGGATTGTTGGAAAAAGGGAAGAGTGTAGAGTTTTCTGATCTGGTAAAGACTAGTGGAAAAACACTCAGATAATCCTTGAATATTTTTGGTACTGATTGGACTGGTAGTCGTGAGGTCACAGCAGAAAATATACGGTCAACCCCTAAGGGGGAAGAGCAGAACGTCATAGCTTCTCTTATTGGTTGGGAGGACGCTACAGTCTGATTAGAACTTTTCAAATAAGTGAATGTCTATTTATTTGTTATAAACAGAAAAGAAAAATAGTTCCAAAGGATATCTGCTTACTATTATTAGATAAGAACAACATAATTTGCATTGCAGGTTATTTATACAGAATAGGTATCTAGACAAATTGTATTATGATACATTTCACTGCTAAAAATTTACTGCCTTTCTTTTAATATACTGTGAATGATAATTTCTCGTTTGAGAACTTTCTTATTCTGAATGTATGGATTCATGAATGCAATATGTTGTTGGAATATTTATATATTTATTTAGCATGATTGTGAAGTTACTAGGAAAAAAGCTACTTCGAGCAATAAAGCAAAAGTTGTTAAATCATCAAGTTATACTGTATAATTTTGTAGAAGAGGTGATAGCTAACTATGGCTACAAAGAAAGGTTACTAGATAAATTCGCTTGGTAAAATAATTAAAATTGTGAAATTCTTAAAACAAAGACATGCATTAAACTGTAGAGAGTTCCAATTAATTAAATAGAACAAAAGCATGCAATAGAAAAACTCTTACAGAATAACGTAATTGAAAATATGAAAGGACTTAAAGAAATATTATCAATACTCAGCCATGCAAAGAATTTAGAAGAGAATTGTTATTACGGCAGAACCTAAGTAGGAGGAACCATTGGTACTAGGTATGGAAGAACCAAACCCGTACACGTCGTTATCATGTTAACTACACACATATAATGTGGTTCAATGGTCCAGACACCCACGAGAAGCCGCATAGTATGCCGTAAAATGGAAGATATACATTTTCATAAGACCACATCAGTGAAGTAAACGAAATATTAGGACTGCATACAGGCAAGCCTTCAAATAGAAATATTACTATGATGAGATTAAAAAGGAGAAAATATGATAGAAAATATATAGAAAATAAGGTATTCATCTCTAGAAGCATCCCATGTAATTAAAGAAGGAGGTGTGGAGTAAGAGTCGTGTATCGACTAAGTATATCAGCAAGAGTATTAACATTAAACCCAAAAAAGATAATAAAAATATTAATTATACAAATTTGACAGTATACTTTCCTCTTATAAATAATGTTTCAAACCGTGAAGGCCATGACCTAGAAATCAGCATATATACAGTGAAAAGATCTATGTATTCTCTAGAAAAATCCCATGAATAAGAGAGATAAGGGTCTTCTCAATAAGAGAAGAAAGAGCCCTTTGAAAACTGTTACTAATATCTAAAGAAAATAGTAGAGTGCTCATTGGCGGAGAAACTAAATTAACCACTCGGGAAGAGTCCTTTCTTTTTCAGAAAAATGAAATATGCAAGAGTTGCATTCAGAAGCTTGCCATTGTGTGAAATTTTCCAAAGAGGCATACTTGGAGAAGCCATGCCAGCTACTCTCATAATCGAGATTAGACCAAGGAATAACGAAAAGGGCAGGATGCTAAAAGACTAACCTCCAAACTTTATCATCCCTCTTGCAAGCAATGAAAAGAAAAGGAATATGACTTCTGTGTATAAAACGTTCGGTGGATGAAATATAAAGAAATGATTATACATTAGAAATTAAAATGAAAAACAAGTACCTTAAAGAGGAGTGTATTGCTCTGCCTCCAACATTAAATAATCCATCAAAAACCTATATACATCCATTACAGATTTACAGGGTTATAAATTGTTAAAAGACAAAACTATGTTATATACCGAAAAGTAAAATTAAGAATCACTTCTAAGAATGATTGCGGTGATTACCTGGTAAGCATTCAGAAAAATCTTGCTTTGAGCTGAGAATAACAACAATCTGGAATGCCATAGAAGAAACGCCATACATGGTAAAATATGGATGCGTTGTCTAGAGTTTTTCCTCCGCAGCCGGTCACAACCATGCCTTTCACCTTAGGCGTTTTCTCCAAACTATGTAAAGCAAATGAGAAACGACGGCAAGAGAAGAAAAAACCGAAACGAAAGGAGGGATGGCTGGGGTTATGGCGTAGATCACCAAGTTGTCCCACTAAAAGACCTGGATCGTAGATCATTGGAAGAATTCGACGGTAGAGACAAGTTTGGACAACCTTGAATCTCGTATCAAATCTTAGACCCAGCTAGATGTTGTGGTAAGTACACGATTAATCGAAGGATAATAAATGAGCAATACACACCAGCTCATAGATGGTTGTATATTCAATTTTCTGATAAACCCTAATTAATTGTAGGATACGATAACATTTGTTATATAAACTTTATAACGTAACAATAGTGTATTTCCCATATGAATAACAAGCATACTTGGGATATTTATGTATTATTATTGAATACTGTCAATCATGGACTATGTCGACTATAGTTTATAAGAAGGAATTAAATAAAATTAGCCATTTGTTTCATAACAAAAACTAATCGTTAAAGTAAAGATTTATGCCATGGTAATTTCTTAAGTAAAGATAGTAAAATATGTATTTTTTTTTTGTGATATTGTTACAAGTGGTATCAAAGCCAGTGCTCATACGCTGGGACCCTAAGGGTAAACTAACGATAAGTTGTGTGTACAATGATGCACATAATTAGCAGCAAAGCAGGAAACATCGTGATAAGGGGAGCAACATAGCAAACCCCCCAAGACACCAGGGAACCCTAAGCTCAACCACTGATGAACCCAGAAATGTAGGTTCAGTTAAGTGTCAATCAACACCGACAAACTAGTAGACTGCTGGAAGAACAACAACACCAAACCAGTTTCCTGTTAAACACGATACAATAATTACAGGAGGAAATGGTGCTTGTTCGAAAAGATAATGAATGATTACCACAAGAATAGGAAAAGATATTAAAGATCCGTCAGGAAAGAAAAACCAGAAAGTGAAACTTCCTAGTGCTGACAGAGGCATGCAAGAAGAGGATGAGCTAAAAACAAGACACAATACCACTAAAAAAGTGGAAAGAAGCCCATCACAGCAAAGCAAGAACAAAAACTACAATGAAGCAGAATCTGGAAATTTTTCAGATCAGCAAGAGGTTAAGAAACATAAAGTAGAGCTTCAGGGGGAATTATGGAAAATAAAACCACCAACATTTGATGGTGAGCTTGAGGAAGTGGCAGAGGCCTGGTTAATAAATATGAACAAGTATTTTTAGGTGTATGAATATAATAGAAACCTGAAGGCCAAATTGGCCATATATCAGCTAAGAGAGAAAGTCACTCTATGGTGGGATGAAGTAGAGAATATACACAACATTAAGGAACAAGATGTCACCTTGAAATCATTCCAGCAATACTTTAAGGGCAAGTATTTGATAGAGTGATTATATGATGAAAAAGCTAAGGAATTTCATGACTTAAGACTGGGAGAGATGACTATGGATGAATATACAACTAAGTTCACCTCCCTGTTATGATATGTTCCATATCTTCGAGAGGAAAAGGATAAGGTGCAAATATTTTTGAGTAGCCTGCTGACCCATATGAAAGAGCGTATTCAGTTTGTTAATCCCAGAACCACGGATGAAGTCATTCATAAGGAAAGAATTTGCTATCAACAGTCCAAGGCTAAGGGAGAGGTTGGAAAAATTTGGAAGCCAGGAAAAGGACAGAAAAACAACTCCAGATTCAAAGCAGCGAAAAACAGTAATTTTAAGAATTCTGCCTGAAATTCTATCAATAAAAAATTTCGCATAAATCACCAGAGAACCCGATGACCAGTAGAAGATAAGCCTACAGAAGAATCCAGCAAACTTGAGCAAGGATAGGTGACCAAGCCACCTATATAGTGCTACGAGTGTGGTGAGGCACATTATTATAAAAACTGCCCACAGCGAGAAAGAAATGACATTGTTGCAAATTGGCAGGAAGCTTCCACAGTAGGTGATGTGGCGTGAAACATTCCTCGTATCAACGCAACGTTGGAGGATCGACAGGAAAATTATCAGCCAACGATGATTGAGTTGGAAGGTAAATTACTATCTCAATCTGTTTCTATTTTGGTAGACCCAGGTGCATGTATGAGTTATGTTAGTCCCAAGATAGTGGAAGTGTGTAAATTAAAAGAACAAAAATTTAAAAACTCATGGTTAGTACAGCTAGCCACAGGATCAAAAAGAAAAGTGACTGTTAAGATTCCAAACTGTGTATTAGAAATTGTAGAACAACAGTTGAATGTGGATTTGAGTATACTGCCATTAGGGTCCTATGATGTTTTGTTGGGCATGGATTGGCTAGAAAAACATTGGACCTTAGTAGACTGCAAGGAAAAAGTTATTTATTATAGCATGCAAGATGGAACACACAAGGAGATTCAGGGTGTCAAAAATCCATTACAGCTACAACAAATTACAACATCCCAAATGAATAAATGTATAAGGAAGGGATGCCAGATTTATGTTATTCAAATGGGATATGCTGATTCAAAGGAAAAATCACCTATGATGGAAAATATATCTGTGGTGCAAGATTTAATGGATGTCTTTCTAGAAAATATTTTTGGATTGTCACCAAGGAGAGACATTAACTTCACCGTAGAGTTAATCCTAGGAGCTTCTCCCGTGTGAAGGGCTCCCTACAAAATGAGTGTGCCAGATCTAACAGAGTTGAAAATGCAGTTACAGGAACTGTTGGACAAGGGCTACATTTGTCCAAGTGTGTCCCCTTGGGGAGCACCAGTGTTTTTCGTAAATAATATGGATGGAACCATGCGAATGTGCATGGATTATAGACAGCTTAACAAGCTAACAGTTAAAAATAAATACCCTTTACCCAGAATTGATGATATGTTTGATCAAATGAAGGGAGCCACAGTGATTTCTAAAATCAATTTAAGATCTAGATATCACCATATTCGAATCAAGGATGAAGACATTTGCAAGACATCATTGTGTAGTAGGTACAGGCATTATGAATTTGTGGTATTAGCCTTCCAGTTAACAAATGCACCAGCAAACTTTATGAGGTTAATGCAAGGAATCTTTCATTCCTTCCTAGATAATTTTGTGGTTATATTTATAGATGATATTTTTATCTATTACAAAAATCAAGAAGAACATAAAGATAATTTCAGGATCATATTGGAAATTTTAAGAAAACATCAGCTATATGCTAAGTTCAACAAATGTGATTTCTTTAAAACAGAAATTCAGTATCTAGGCCATGTCATATCAACAGAAGCGATTGTTTTTGACCCAGAAAATATTAAGACAATTATGGAATGGCGAGTGCCATAGAATGTGGCATACATTTTCCTTTATGGGATTAGCTAGGTACTATCGAAGATTTATTGAAGGATTTTCCATAATTTCTTTTCCCATTACCTCCTTGCAGAGGAAAGAAAAAATTTTCAAATGGACTGTTGAGTGTCAAATTTTTTTTGAAAAGTTGAAACAACTTTTGACCACTACACCCGTGTTTAGGGTAACTGACCCCAACAAAGAATTCAAAGTTTGTATGGATGAAAGAAAAGAGAGTGTTGGGACAGTTTTATCGCAGGAAGGCAAAGTAGTGGCATATGAATCAAGAAAGTTAAAAGAGCATGAACAAAGGTACTCAGCCTATCATCTAGAACTAACAGCAGTGGTACATGCACTCTGGGTATGGAGACACTACTTGCTGGATAAAAATTTTGTGTTAAAAACAGATCATAGTAGTTTAACTAGTTACTTTAAGCGAGCTAATTTGAACTCTACATAGGAAAGATGGAATGCTTTTCTGAGCGAGTTTGATATGGATATTTAGCATGTGAAAGGTAAGGAAAAATGGGTAGCTGATGCTTTAAGAAAAAAACTATATGGTATATATGAACTGTATTATAATCAGCTGGAAAATAAATTTTTGGAACAAGTGAGGTAAGAAGCATAAAAATATCCAGAATATCAATTTTTATGGCAACAAATGGAAGAAACTAGAAAGCGAGGAAGTACATCTTAGTATGGAATAAATGAAGATCACATGCTAAATTTTAGAGGTAAAATGTATGTGCCTAGCTGTATGGATCTAAAAGAGATGATAATGAATGAGTACCATCACAGCAATTATACAGGTCACCAAGGATACCAGAAAATGTTGACTGCAATTTGGAAGGTATATTTCTGGTCTGGTATACATAAAAACATTGCTGAATATTTAAGTAAATTTTTGGAGTGTTAGTAGGTGAAGGTGGAGCATCAACATCCCATAGGATTGTTGCAGCCCATATCGATTCCTAAATGGAAGTGGGAGGTCATATCCCTAGACTTCATTACAGGCTTAATCCAAAAAAAAAGGAAAAATTACTACATCATGATGGCAGTGGACAGATTGAGTAAATCTGCACATTTTATAGTCGTGCAATCTACTTACAAGATTGTACAGATAACTGACATATTCATGAAGGAAATTTTTAGGCTGCATGGAATCCCAAAGACAATTATTTTAGACCGGGATGTTAAGTTTACTTCTGCATTCTGGAAGACTTTGTTTACTGGACAGGGGACTCATATAACTTTAGCACAGCTTATCATCCCCAGGCCGATGGTGAAACAGAGCGGGTAAACCAAGTATTGGAAGACATGTTGTGCATGTATGTAATGCAGCATCCAACCAAATGGGAAGATTATTTCATCTTGTTGAATTTTCTTACAACAATGGTTACTAGGAATCCCTGAAAATGAGTCCCTTTGAGGCCTTGTATGGGAGGCAGTGTCACACACCCATAAATTGGAGCAGCCCCGAGACAAAATTAATGTTGGGACTCGAGATGCTTGCTAAGATGGAATCAGAAGTAAAGAAGATAAGACAAAATCTGAAGGCTGCACAGGATCGGCATAAGATCTATGCAGATAAAAAGAGGTGTTATCGAGAATTTTAAGTGGGAGACCATGTTTATGTAAGGATCAAACCTAAGAGGAGTACCTTATGGTGGAACTCTTGTGCCAGGTTGGCTCCTAGGTTCTATGAACCCTTCCAAATTTTGGAAAGGGTAGGACCTGTGGCCTATCGACTGGCTCTACCTAGTCACATTCAAGTACACAATGTATTCAATGTATCCTTGTTGAAATGTTATGTGCATAATTCAAAGCACGTAATTCATTAGCAGAATATATAGGTAGGATAGAATTAAAAAAATCCTAACTTGCAAAGTATGATTTCTTTCTAAGAATTTGACAACGAATTTTTTTGTTTGCAGGTAGAACCGGACGATGAGTTCCTGGTCGAGCCGCAACACATACTTGACTAGAGGAAAATTATGCTCTCGAAGAGAGTCATCACCCAAGTCAAAGTGCAATGGAAGCACTTCGGCCCGGATGAGTCTACTTGGGAGGACAAAACATTTGTGCGAAAGGCTTACCCAGAGCTCTTTTCAGAGCTTGAGTAAAACACCAAGGATGGTGTTACTTCCATGGGGGAAGTTGTGACAACTGCATTAATGATAACTAGTTAAAAAAAACATTTTTAATTATTTCCTTAAGAAAAGACTGAGACAATTATTATGATATTCTGGAAAAGTTATTTTTTCCTACTTAATTATGAATAACAAAATTGGTTATGAAAAGTAAAAAGTGAACTGATCGATGGTAAATTTGTTCCAAGCACTGAAAAGGTGGTTGGAGAGTTTGAATATTTACCTGCTCCTGTAGGGATAAGAGACTCATCCTAGTGAGGAGTAGGGTTTTGGTTGTTGGAAAATGGAAGAGTGCAGAGTTTCCTGAGCTGGTAGAGACCAATGGAAAAACACTCAGATAATCCTTGAATATTTCTGGTACTAACTGAAATAATAGTCCTGAGGTAACAATAGAAACTCTACTGTCAACCCGTACCAATCAGTGGAAGCACGGGGGAAGAGCATGACGTCATAGCCTCTCTTATTGGTTAAGAGGATGCCACAGTATGATTCAAACTTTTCAGATAAGTGAATTTCTATTTATTTGTTATCGATAGAACATAATAATAGTTCTAGAGGATATTTTCTTATTGCTATTAGATAAGAACAACATAATTTGTGTTGCACGTTATTTATACAGAACATGTATCTAGACAAATTGTATTATGATACATTTCACCGTTAAAATTTTACTGTCTTTATTTTAATAGACTATGAATTATAAATTCTTGTTTGAGAAATTTCCTGTTCTGAATGTATGGATTCATGAAGGCAATATGTTGTTGGAATATTTATATATTTATTTAACAGGGTTGTGAAGTTACTAGGAATAAAGCTACTTTGAGCAATAAAGAAAAAGTTGTGAAATCATCAGAAGTTATACCGTATAATTTTGTAGAAGAAATGATAGCTAACTATGGCTACAAAGAAAGGTTACTGGATAAATTCTCTTGGTAAACTAATTAAAATTGTGAAACTCTTAAAATAGAGACATGATTTAAACTGTAGAGAGTTCTAATTAGTTAAGAATGCAATAGAAAAACTCTTACGGAATAACGTAATTGAAAAGATGAAAGGACTTAAAGAAATATTATCAATACTGAGCCATGCAAAGAATTTAGAAGAGAATTGTTATTACGGTAGAATCAAAGTAGGAGGAACCATTGATACTAGGTATGGAAGAACCAAACCCGTACACGTCGCTACTCCTGTAAACTACACACGGACAATGTGGTTAGGTGGTCTAGACACCCACAAGAAGCCGCATAATATGCAGTGAAATGGAATATATATATTTTCATAAGACCACATCACTAAAGTTAACGAAATATTAGGACTACATACACGCAAGGCTTCAAATATAAATATTACTGTGATGAGATTAAAAAGGAAAAAATACGATAGAAAATATATCGAAATCAAGGTATTCATCTCTGTAAGCATCCCATGTAATTAAAGAAGGAGGTGCGAACTAAGATCCATGTATTGACTAAGTATATCGGCAAGAGTATTAACTTTAAACCCAAAAAAGCTAATACAAATTTGACAATATACTTTCTTCTTATAAATCATGTTTTAAACCGTGAAGGCCGAGGCCTAGAAATCAACATATAAACAATGAAAATATCTATGTATTCTCCAGAAAAATCCCATGAATAAGAGAGATAAGGGTCTTTTCAATAAGAGAAGAAAGAGCCCTTTAAAAACTGTTACTAATATCTGAAGAAAGCAATAGAGTTCTCATTGGTGGAGAGACTAAATTAACCACTCGAAAGAGTCCTCTCTTTTCAGAAAAATGAAATACGTAGGAGTTGCATTCAAAAACTTGTCATTTTCTGAAATTTTCCAAAGAGGCCTACCTGGAGAAGCCATGCCAGCTACTCTCTGAATTGAGATTAAACCAAGGAATAACAAAAATGGCAAGACGCTAAAAAACTAGCCTCCAAACTTTATCATCCCTCTTGCAAGCAACGAAAAGAAAAGGAATATGACTTTTGTGTATAAAACGTTGAATGGATGAAATATACAGAAGTGATTGTAAATTAGAAATTAAAATGCAAAACAAGTACCTTAAAGAGGAGTGTATTGCTCTATCTCCAGCCTCGAATAATCAATCAAAAAACTGTATACATCCATTACAGATTTAGAGGATTATAAATTCTTGAAAGACAAAACTACATTAATATTAGCCATCCGTTTCATAACAAAAGCTAATCGTTAAAGCCAGGATTTATGCCATGGTAATTTCTTAAGTAAAAGATCGTAAAATAAATATATTTTTTTTTTCCTGATATTGTTACAATAAGTGTGAAAGATTAAATTTCACATTAACAATACACATAAACCTGTCACTAGATTCACAGAAATTTTATAATTTTATCACCGCATACGATTTTATATAGTACTGGTTTGATGTTTGTTTTTTTTAACGGTAAGTGGGTTAATTAATCCAAATATAATAAATAGTTGAAAGTATATTTATTTAAGATGACTTAAGGGTTAAGAATCTGTATTGTGTATTATAAGCTTATCCTTAGATTTTAGCAATGAAATAGCTACAGAGAAGTAAATTCATTAGAGCATAAATAAAGGGTCTAAAGTCTCATATTTTAATTTTGTGATTAACTTGATTATAATTTTAAAATTATATTATTATTAATATCATTATAATTTTTTTTTTTTCTAAATAAGATTGATCTATTAACATGGGTGTAAAAATACAACTTGACCGAGGCCAAAAACTACTGCCTTGGAGAAGGCAGAATTAACATGCAAAACACATATAGAGACTTCCCTTGAACAGGGAAACCAGCCTAGAAAAGAAGTCCAAACCCATGCAGGGGCTCACTTTGAAAACATCCTGAGATAGTAGAGTGTGCATGGAAACAAAAAATAACAGAAACAAGCCAAAAATCCACATAATCGGCTGAACATAAATAAACCCCATAGAATGGGCCGCAAGGTGAGAGGAAGACACCATAGTAAACATACTATTCATCAGGAGGGACTTCAACGATGCGACACCAACCCACAGCAAGAATATCCCGCGCCAAAGCATCTTCGGAGGCAGAGGGGCCTTGATCAGCGGGTGCCATCACCACCTCAGGAACGTTGCGAGAAGGGTCATCCGGAGGTTGCAACGATGCACAACCGATTCCCATCTGTGTAGAGTCCAGAACAAGGCATGTTGGATGAGCATTGGACTCCCCTGGATGAGCCTCCTCCTGGAAGATGACAGTAAAGAGAACTGAAATCCTAGGGCGATTCAGTGTGCTATCAAATGTGAAGCGCATAGTGCCCGTGGTGGGCTGAGGCAGAGATCCTTGTGGCCGGGGAGTGGAAGAGTCTCTAAAGTGCCCTCTCCCACTGCGAGTACGTGGGTAATGGCCAACCAGCAGGCCACTGGAGCGAGCAGGCGCACCGGACGAAAGGCTGGAAGAAGTGCTAGGCGGACAACCCCTGGAGTCACCTCTGCGGCTCCTCATCTTGTGGCGAAGCCGAGGCATGGAGGGAGCAGGCGGGGGCTGGGCAGCAACGACGACAGAATTAAACCATCACGAGCAAAGGCCAAAGGTTTGAACAAGGTGCACAAGATTCAACAGTGTTGTCTTTGCCCTAGGATTTGAGCAGGGCTCGAAGAGAGCCTCCCCATCCAGACACCGAGAGACAACCAGAGCAGTCGAACCGGCAACATATAGAATGAAGGCAGAATTGAGGTTCAAGACCTCGCCAAAACGGGAGTTGTGCGAATGAAACATAACAGAGAACCTGACGCCACCCTGCCCCTTAACCTCATCCCTCGCATACCTATGAGCCCCCATCATATTTGCATCATTGAAGGCGAACTCAGACTCCAGCATGCCAAAGCATGCGATGGCAGAATCAAAATCAGAATACATTGTATGAGTGCCAAACCTTCGATGAACTGTGCTTTTGAACGCTGCGAGGCTTAAATGAAAATATCTGGCAAACAAAGGTGGAAGATCATTCTTTTCCTGGGTGGGCAGGTGTCAATCCACCTCGTCGCGCCCCTGTCTCGTCACAATAATCTCAGGTTTGCACACCCACATCCGGGAGGGTTGCATCCTTTTGGATGAGTAGATTGCACTCCTGTTTTTTATCATAATTTTGAATTATGTTCAGATCCCTCGTGATAAGAGTGTGTCGACTGTTCACTCCCAAATTGGCCAAAAGATCAGCCACTTTGTTACCTTCTCTTTTGATGTGGTGGAAAATGATGGCCCTGTTGGAGTAGAGCCATTTTTCAATTGCATCTAATCTGGCTTCCAGTCTCCAACTATTTCTGATTTTGCTCGTATCTGTCCCAATGAGGAGTTGGTTGGCCATATTGATGAGGATCAAAGAGTCTCCTTCTATCTCCAGAGGATGGAAGCCATGACGCTGAGATAGGATAAGACCTTGCCAGAGGCCCTCCAGTTTAGCCGTATTTTTTTGTCCCATCTGATGTTTCCAAAGAACAAAAGGAGCGGCATGCCCTCATAATCTCTGAAAATGCCTCTGAATCCAGTAGCGCCTGGATTTCTCTTTGAAGCTCCATCGAAATTGAGTTTGAAAGAGTACTTTGGTGGGGGGCTCCAAAAGAGCTTTCCAATGGTTTGGCCTTCTGATGGTCTGTGATGATGCGCACCTTCTGGAAGTTGAATGCTCCAATTCTCCCAGATGGCTTTTTCGTTTGCAAGAGTGGGGAAGTCTTCCTGGTGCCAAGCTTGAAGAGTCAGGGTCTCTTTGAGATTGAGACAGAGGGTGTCCCAAATGATATCTAAAGGAGTATTCTGATCTTTAAATATGCGCTTGTTTCTCTCTTTCCAGATAGTCCAAAGGAGTAGACCGGGAATCAATCTCCATAATTGGTTTAGGAGTTCACTTTTGTAGGGGTTATGGTGCCAATCCCGAATGGAATTGATTATATCATCGGACACTCTGCAATTCTTTTGACAACAGAAGCTGGCCTTCTCCCTAAGATGGTTGGCAAGAGGGCAAGAGTTTAGGAGGTGATGGAGAGTTTCCTCCTGAGCATTGCAGTTGGGACATATGGAGGGCCCATGAAAGTTTTGTTTTCAAACATTGTCTCAAGTGAGGATTTTCTGGTGCCCCACAAGCCATAGGAAAAGAGAGATTTTGGGCCAGGTTCCCGGCGACCAGATTTTTCTCCAGATGGGGTCCAAGGGCATTGGATCGTTGCAAATAAGTTTATAAGCCTCTTTGGTGGAAAAGGATCCTTTTGGGGAATATCCCCATCATAAGATGTCCCTTCCCTCAGAATATCGAATGCACTTGTTTTGGAGCTCATGCTCCATAACCTCCTTATCCTGATTGTCTGCGTTTTTGATCAGCCGGTCGATCTGCTTCCATTGTTTGTACCCCTGCTCAGTTTCTAGTGTCCATTGCTAGTTGACAGTTTCCTATTGTTGCTCCATCCATGATTGACTATTAGGCGGATTGTAGATGCTGGTGAGCCTTGGAAGTTGGTGCCAGGCATCCGTTCAAAACCGTGCAGTACTGCCACTTCTTATCTCCCAAAAGCTGTGTTGTTGAATGAGCGCGTAGTGTTGCCTGGCAGCATTCCAAATAAGTAATCCTTTTTCAATGGGAGTGAATCTGATTAGCTCATCCTTAGGTCTGTGATTGGCATACTTAGCAGTCCAGATGTCTGCACAAGGTTTGTTGGGAGAGGAGAGCCATTGCCACCATATTTTTGCCCCCATTATAGCGTTGTTGTGCCGAAAGTCTCTCAGACCTATGCCTCCTTTTTCTTTTGGCTGGCATGCTGTCGACCATTTAGCCAGAGCCCATTTGCGATTTTTTCCTGTAGCACCCCAAAGAAAATTGTGTTGCAGAGCTTTTGTTTTTTTAGGACCCATTTGGGTGCAGCCAATATTGAGAAAAGATAGAGAGGCATTGCCTGAAGAATAGCCTTTATTAGCACTAATCTGCTGGCGATGTTCAGAGTTCTATGAGTCCATAAAGTTTGACGAGATTCAAGTTTCTCCAGGAGCCTACGCCACGAGGTGTTCTTGATGGCAGAGTCTATTAACGGAGCATCCAGGTATTTGGAGGGTAGAGAGTCAATGGGGAAACCCAAAATGCGGGCTATGGCATGCTGAGTGACAGGGGGGTGTGGAAGAAAAACATCTGCGACTTGGCCGAGTCTATGCACATTCCTGAGGCTTCAGAGAAATCATTCAGAAGGGATTTGAAATGGGAGGCTTCCTAAATAGAGGGGTACCCGAACAACATGTTGTCATCAACAAATTTTTGGTGTGTGATGGCAGGAGAGTTGTGAACCGAAAGACGTTTGAGATGCTGGGAGAGAAGAGCATGTTTAATGTGGCGACCCAGACCTTCCGCCATAAGAAAAAAAAGGAAGGGGGAGAGGGGATCTCCTTGACGAATTCCTCTGGAGGGGCGGAAAGGTCGGGAGGGGATGCCATTTAAAAGGATCGAGAAAAACGTAGATGATATTAAGCTTAGAATCCATCGAATCCACATTGGGGAGAAGCCAAAGGCTATTAGCATTTTTTGAATATAAATCCAGCTGAGCTTGTCAAAAGCTTTGGAGAGATCAATCTTGAGAAGCATACCTGCCTATTTGGAGTGCTTGAGAGAGTGGATGATTTCATGAGTGAGTATAATTTCGTCCAAGATCTGTCGTCCTTCAACATATCTGGATTGTTCTGGCGAAATGAGCATGGGTAGTAGCGGCTTCAACCTGTTTGCAATGACTTTTGAGATCACCTTGTATATGATGTTGCATAGAGCTATAGGACGTAACTTATCCAGAGTACTAGTATTCTATGAAAGTAGAGTTTAGAGAGGGCAGAATCCAGTGAAGAGTGTGGGATTCCTCCACCACTTGCCAGACCTCTTCTTTGATGAGATCCCAGAAAGAGTGGAATAAGTTCATGGTAAAACCGTCTGGTCCAGGCGCTTTTCCATCCTTGAGCTGGTTCATAGCCAAATCAACCTCCTGAGGCATAACAGGTCGAAGAAGAAGTTGATTATGTTCTTCAGTGATGAGTTTCGGCACATTTTGAGTGATCTTTTCAATTGCAGGTCGCCTATCAATTGGGAGTTCTGAATGAACCTCTTTAAAGTGGTTGATGAACTCCTGTTCGATCTCCTCATGGCTTTCCACTCGTTTCCCCTCTCGCTTTTGTATGAAGGAGATGGTTTTATGCATTCTTCTCTGAACAATAGTTCTATGGAAGAATGTAGTATTCCTTTTGCCCTCCTTTAGCCATCTAATTCTGGATTTTTTCTTCCAGAGAATTTCTTCCTGCTTCCTTCTCTCCTCCAATTGATTGTGAATGTGATTTTCCTTTTCCAAGGTTTCTTCGTTGTATCCTTCTGTTATTATCTATTGTTGGAGTTCCTTCATTTCTTTATTTAAAACTTGTTGAGCCTGGAAGATGTTTTCGAAAGTCTCTTGGTTCCAGCGCTTGATTTTGGATTTAAGGAATTTGAGTTTTTGTTGAAACTGATACATTTTTGAGCCTGCTGGTGGAGAGTAAGTAACCCAGGTGGATCTGATGAAGTCATTGAATGTGGGGTGAGTAAGCCAAAAATCTTTGAAGCGGAAGGGGCGTCTGGTGGAGTCGCCTAGTCTTTGCCATTGGAGGGCAATCGTCCAGTGATCTGAGCCCGAGTATGGAAGAATAGATGCGAAGATATCGCCTCCGAGATGCACTGCATTGTCTGATATGAAGAATCTGTCCAATTTGGAAGAAATTTGTTGTTGACCAGCCCTATGATTGCTCCAAGTGTGCATTCCATTGCAGAATTGCAAATCGATTAACAGATTGTTTTGAATAAAGTCTTTGAAATGGTTATTTTTTTGTTCCATCTTGCCCCCCCCCCCTGCTTTTCCTCCAGCTTGGTAATCATGTTGAAGTCTCCTCCAACGATCCAGAGAGGAAAGAGTCTATTAAGGTTAAGCACTTCAATTGTGTCAAGAAGAGCAACTTTGTTACCTGCTTCCTGAGTGAAGTAGACATTGGTGAGATGTCCATGGATGTTGGTGCCGATGATATGAAAAGTGGCCTATATGATGTGATGGGAAGCATGAAAATCTGAAAGGGCTATGGCTTGCATATTCCATGCTATTGCCAAACCTCCTGAGGCCCCTGAAGCATCCACTGCAATCGAGTGGCAACCTGTCTAGGCTCTAGAGAGGATTTGACCGAGAGTATTACTACTACATTTCGTTTCCTGCATGAAGAAGATCTGGGGCTGCTCCTGCCTTATCATGTTTTTTATCATTATGAGTTTCCCTGGGCTATTGAGCCCTCTTAAATTCCATGAAGTGAGCTTCATGATTCACTATTAGGGGTGGGCTTATAGTAATTTGTCAGTTTTGCATATCTTCCTGATTCCACTAGGATTTTCCCTATTGTAATAGTTCTTTGAATATCAATCTTTCTGCCACGTTTTTTGGAGTCTTTGAGAAATAGGTTGCCATCCCATTGACTTCGTGGTTGTATGCCCAATTGTTGTTGCTGATAAGCCCTGGAGATGATGACTTCCAGGATATTGAGTTGATGCTCCTGAATCTTGTCGTAGTCTTTCTTCCTGCAAACTTGTTCTAGTTCAAGGATGTCAAGCCCACACAGATTAATGCTTTCCGGTTCTTCTTCCATGTGTTGCGTCTGACTACTTTCAGCAGAAGTGAAGGTAGAGTTCATTTTCTGACTGGGGATATAGTCCACATCCAAGCCATTAGGTTTCCACTCCAGATCCTTCCGAGACGCCTCAGGCGCTCCAGAGATGTGAACCTGGGGTGAGGGAGTGGGAGTATGGCCTGGTCTAGGGGGAAGAGGTAGAGATGATCAAAGGAGGGATAAGCGAAGAGTGCATAGAAGGATCTTCTGAGGTTTTAGCAAGCACCTCAAAACTATTACTAGTAGACGAAACAGGGGTATCGCTCAGAAAGGGTTTTTTCCCAGAGGAGGGTTTTTTATGCGATCTCTTTCTGGAGGCGACCTTGGTGAAGCCATCTTGAGCTGTTTGGTCAGAGGGGTTAGAGGTTTGGGGTTTGACATTTAGAGGGCAGTCCCGGAAGAGATGACCATGTGCATGACACTTACGACAGTGAAAAGGAAAATGTTAAAAATATAAGGGTTGAATCCATTCATAATCATCATGGTATAGACTTACCGAATCCGAGAGGGCCTTGTCCAAGCGCATGAAAACACAAATACGGGCATAGGAGGTGTATCTACGCAGCTTCGTTTCTTCAGCTATTTTAATGAATTCTCCCAGTCCTTTGCCAATGTCTTTCAGTGATTCTTCATCCCAATATTCCAGTGGGAGCGAGTACATCCGGATCCAGACAGTCACCCAGCTGAAATCCTCCTTGTCAGGGTTGAATCTCTCGACCCACTCCCTTAGATACAAACCGGCTGAGTTGAAGAAGTAAGGGTCTTCATCCATGACCCTGTTCCTATCTTCGATACAAATGAATATCACTGTAAAACACCTCTTTGGACCCAGCTGCAAGGTAACACGCCCCTTAGGTTTCCATTTGGCCGAGATCCAGCCTTGCAGAGCCTTTTTAGTTGGCCAGTATCCAATAAATTTGACAATGAGGGTATGATCCCTCATGTACTAGATTTGACCATTGATTCTATGGCTGGGAAGTTCTATCTTGGGTCGTTCAACTGCTATCAGCTTGCATGTCACCGATGTAACCTTGGGCGTATCCTTTTGCTCTGTCTCACCTTCCAGAGCTTCACTCCGCTTTTCTGACTGATCAGAAGAAGCATTTTTCGTTTCTTGCATTGGGGTATCTTTAGATTCCGTGATTATTTTCTTTGGACCGGACAACCCCGACAGAGTCTTCGTTGGAAGACCATTCTCAACGGTGGGGGAAGGCATCGAGGCCCCCACAGAGGGTCTGCCATAGTGGAGTGGACTATACCGGTGGGCAATCGATGCGAGCAGTAGGGCGAATGGAGAATCATGGCAGAGAAGAATCAAACTGCGTCGTTGTAGAGGTTGCAGGGAACCCTAAGTTGCAGAGCACGCTCCTCGCCTTCCTTCTTTCTCTCATTATAATTATTATATATTAGCAATGGAATAATTATAAAAAAATAAATCTATTGAACCATAAATGAAATTTCTAAAGTCTCGTATCCTTATTTCTAATTTGGTGTTTAACTTTAATTTGGTGTTTAACATGATTATAGTTTAAAAATTGTATTATTATTATCATTACAAATATTTATAATTTATATTATTATAATATTTATAATTATATTAATTTCTAAAAATTTATTTAACATAATTTTAAAATAATTATAATATACCTAATAAATTATATTTTTAATTTCTTTTTATTTTATCTTTAAAATATTTTTATTTTACTAAAATATTAATAATTTTTTTTTTTTTTATCTAATCTATATATCTAAATAATTAAACCATCTTAAAAAATTTCACTTAGCTGTCACAAGTTTTGAAACTCCCAATAACACTAGCATCACTTTGACATCTAGTTATGACTCTATAAACTTATTCTACATCTTCAATCTCGTATAAGTCATTGTCATACACCTATGAATCTTATATTTCCATATTGAAAATGAGAATAATGGAAGATTAAATTATATTGTGGGCACGGTGTTAAATGATAATGATATATAATCTTGTTAATTATGAATATATGAGAAGAAATAGTTTTGAAATATAAAATATATATTATTTTCATTTAAAATTAAATATAATTTTTTATTTTATTTTAAAAATAGAATGTATTTTACAATTTAATATTAAAAATTATAAGATTTAATATGTAATATGAAATTTAATATAAATTAAAGTAATTTCTGTAAAAGGGATTCTCACTAATTCTAAAGAAACATTGGTTTATATATATATGGGTGGTAATTAAATTAATATTAATAAAGAAGCCACAATTTATGCTTTTTTTAAAGAATACATTTAGCAAGTTCATTTAATATGCATTAACAAGTGATTCTAACAATATCATTAAAAATATGATACTTTGCACATCTTCTTCTCGCTCAAACCAAGGCTCAATAATCGATGGAGTGATCTACATCTCTCTGTCACATTTCTCCTTCATTTAATTACCACAAAAAGAAAGAAAAAAATCTTTTACCTACCATTGTAAAAGCACAAACATAAAATCAATTACACCGCACCAAGCAATACATATATATACATATTTCAATGATAATTCATAGCCCAACCGATACATTTGGTTGGAGTTTATTTGTTATAGTGATTATTTGTTTCAGCTATAGTAATTTTGTTAGTACAATGGTACAAAAAGCTCTACACATAAAATAATTCAATTCAGTACTATGGATTAAAGTTGTTTCACCACAAAATAGTGGTAACCTTACTTTGTTTGAATGTGGGCCTTATCTACCCAGGGTTTTTACATGCTTCGGCATGGTGGAATTCCACATGGCATGTGATAATAAATTCTAAGGAACAGGTTGTAACTCCACCTAGCATGACTGTACTACACATTTACACTGATGGGACATCTGCCATATCTCAATTAATTTTTTTGGGATTCGCTATTGAGGTATATCGGAGTCTATCGACTCAGAACTGTTAGTCATTAGCTCATTTGGCTGGGCAGGAGTTCTGGATCTGAGCTTTCTTCCACTGAAACCCTTTGGCCTCTCTGCCCCAGTTCACTTAAATTGGCCTGTCATTTCTGCTTGGCCCTCCTGGTGTGAAATTCCTTGAATATGGCTCATTACATCTCAGGTGTTGATTGTGAGAATGCCCGCCGGTTTAGTCTTCAGGGTTTTGTCTCAGATACATGCCCCAGCTACAGAGGTCTTAAGCATAGAGACTTTTTTGAGAAGCTCCCAAGTGTAGGTTTCCAGGTAAGGCATGATTGTGCCTATAGTTCACTATTACCTTGTTATACTGCCGCTTGGTTTTATTTTAGAGTATGCACATAAATCCGTTTTGTGAATCGCAAAGACGTTTTCGATTACCTACCTCTTTTGAGTAGTATATGGTATGGTAACAACAATTCTAGGAGACTTATAATTGTATTCTCTTTAATGCTCTCAGGCGTTGGCAAAGGAGACTCCTCCGTTTTCAGGTAACTTCCCTAGCTGTGCATTTTCGTTGTATGAGGGATTTCTGTTTTTGCGTTTTGGCTCAGATTACATGTACTAATCCCCCTTAACTTGGGTTTCATTCGTTGTAGGTTTGTCGCAAGCAAACACAGTTATATTTCGACTACCTGTCCACAACCATGAATTAATTTCTTTGCATTTCTTGGTTACTCAGGTACCCCGATTCCAATGGAAACTAAAACCCTTGGTTCCGGTCTCACGTTTTCCAACTTTCTTTCGCTAGGCTATTACATTTCAAAATCTTCACTGATAATTGAGTTTTAAAAGAAAAATAGTCCTTGGACTCTATAATAATTTAATTCCTTTTGTGTTCTATTCACTCTGAACTTTACTCCGAGGATTTTCTGAAGGGTTAACCCCTCGGTTTTATTCCTGATTGTATAGAGAGGAAAGGGTTTTCCTTAGCTATATAGTTAACATTCTCAAGCATGTTTCATCTCGGAATTTGAAGAGTTAAGTCGAATATAAATTCTAGTTTAATTCTGTTTTCAATCTTACATTTTATGTTTATTCATCCAGATTTGGAAATATTTTGTTTTCTATGCAATGGTTTTATCAGTAGTAAGTTTACCTTCCGTGTGAATGAAATCTAGTTTGCGTTCTTGGGATAGACTTACTTGATTATTTCTTATAATTTTCTCAAGGAATAGATTCATTTTTAGTAATAACTATTACCAGAATTCTTTTCTTATTACCTAGTAATGTATTCAAGTTGTTTTTTTTGTAATGTATCTCGTTTTCTCTGTAACAGAGTTGCATATGGATATTTAGTTTCTGCCGAAGTGTTATTTTCTCTATCTACAATGTTCTTGGTAGCTTATTCAATAGATGATCAGACCACCATTACGAAAGTCCAAGTATAGTTTCCCCTTTCTACATAAAATAGTATGTCTACGGTAGGGCTTCACCCCAACCCTGGACCGCAAATTCTAATGCTCAAATTTTTTGTTTCAGAGATTATATAATGCATTTTCCAAATGTTAAATTCCCTTATTGGGTGATACAGTGCTTATTGTATTCAGAGATCTATTATCATAGTTTACCCTTTGCTTCCTAATTTGGTCTAACTATACTTGCATAAGTAATTCCTGCAATGTAATGTATCTTTTGTTTTCTTTTAATCTAAAGAATTCCACAGTATTCTTCATAGGGTTATAATATATTTTTGCAGCCTAAACATTTAATGGCACTTTTCAACAGTAATCTCTCCCTTTCCCTTTTTTGCGTAAATTATACCTACTATTTTCACAGATAACTTAGTATTCAACTCCTACTGTAAATATGTTATTAATAATCTATTGCAGACAACATTTCCATATCAGTACCATTAACATAGCATACTAAATAGACTTTGTAATTATCTGAATTTATCTTTTCAAGTTGTGGTCCTCCCAACCATCAAGGGAGGCTATTATATCCTCCACTTGCTCCCTAGCTCCAGAATCTGGATGGTGCCCCAGGTTAACAGTGGATTTGTCTCACTATCTACTATGACCTCTGGATGGCCTATCCAGTCAAAGGCAGAAAGTCTTGGTTTTACAAGGGTTGCAGTGAGATATTTTCAACTGATCCCAAACCAGCTCTAGAAAATACTCCCCTTTACCATATTTCACAGAACCCTTACTCCTCCTCCGGGATTCAACTTTATCCTCAGAGGAGTAGGTAACTGTCTTTCCAACTTTCCCCAACCACCTCCTATTCTTGGAAACATTTCTTTACCATCAACTTTATGTATATTCCATATTAAGATATTTTTCCTTTAATTAATTAATTTCTTCTATTTAATAAATCGGAAACTTAAATAATTTTTCTTAATCAACAGTAATTATTTCAGTTTTTCTTGCCAAATAAAAGAAAACTAAACAAATTGTCTTTAACTAGTTAACACTAGTTAACTTTAATGAAGCTATCACAACTTCCCCCCCTAGAAGTAACATCGTCCTCAGTGTTTCAACCCAGCTCTGTAAAGAGCTTTGAGTAAGATTCCTGCATAAACTTCTCGTCCTCCCAAGTAGCTTCATCCAGTCCGAAGTGATTCGATTGCAATTTTACCTGGATGACTACTCGTTTGTGGAGTTCGATTTCTCTTCAGTCAAGTATGCATTGCCGCTCGACTAGAAACTCTCCATCCAGTTCTACCTAAAAAACAAAATGTGTTTCAAGTCAATACTCATCAATTTGTTCAGAACTTCAAGTTAGGATTTTTATCTCTATCCTACTTGAATATTTTGCCAATGAATCACATGTTTTTCATCATGAACATATCGCTTCAGTAAGGACACATGGAATACATTGTGAACTTGAATGTGGCTGGGTAAAGCCAACCGATAAGCTACTGGTCCTATCCTTTCCAATATTTGGAAAGGTCCACAGTATCTGGGAGATAATTTATCACAAGAGGTCCACCTCAGGGTACTCCTCTTGGGCTTAATTCTCACATAGACATGA
Organism: Pinus albicaulis; assembly: GCA_034641835.2. Classification (NCBI taxonomy): domain Eukaryota; kingdom Viridiplantae; phylum Streptophyta; class Pinopsida; order Pinales; family Pinaceae; genus Pinus; species Pinus albicaulis. Next base: position 304,606,387 of record CM076577.1, read on the forward strand.
TCCCCCACCATGAATTCACGGTAAGACCTTTTCTTATCTGCATAAGTCTTTTGTTGGTTTTGTGCAGCCTTCAGATTTTGCCTTCTTCTTTTTACCTCAGCTTCCATTTCAGCCAGCATTTCAGGTCCCAACATTAATTTTGTCTCAGGACAGCTCCATTTTATAGGTGTACGACATTGCCTACCATAAAATGCCTCGAAGGGACTCCTTTTTAGAGATTCCTAACACCCGTTGTTATAAGAAAACTCAACAAGGTGCAAATAATCCTCCCACTTGGTTGGTTGTTGCATCACATACATGCGCAACATGTCTTCCATTACTTGGTTTATCCGCTCCGTTTTCCCATCGGTCTGAGGGTGATAGGCGGTGCTAAAATGTATTTGTGTTCCCAGACCAGAAAACAAGGTTTCCCAAAATGCAGATGTGAACTTAACATCCCGGTCTAAAATCACAGTCTTAGGTATGCCATGCAACCTGAAGATTTCCTTCAGAAATATATCAACAATATGTATTGTCTTGTATGTAGACTGTAAAGGTATAAAATGTGCGGATTTGCTTAATTTTTCTACCACTACCATGATTGAGTCATTTTGTATTTTTGTTCGCAGTAAACCCTTGATGAAATCTAGGGAGATAACCTCCCACTTCCACTCAGGGATGGGTATGGGCTGCAACAGTCCCACAGGATGCTGGTAATCCACCTTTACCTGTTGACATTCCAAGCATTTTCTTAGATATTCAGCAATATTCTTACGCATGCCTGGCCAAAAATATACCTTTCTTATTGCAGTAAGCATTTTCTGATATCCCGGATGACTAGCGTAATTGTTGCGATGGAATTCATTCAGTACTAATTCCTTTAAAGCTATACGATTAGGCACATAAATTTTTCCTTAGAAGGTCAACACCTGATATTCATTCTTTCCATATTCAGATGTTTTGTCTTGCTTCCTATCTTTCTCCATTTGTTGCCACAAAAATTTATATTCCAGATATTTTTGTGCCTCTTCTTTTAACTGCTCCAAAAATTGGCTTTCTAGCTAGTTATAGTATAATGCATAAGTATCATGCAATTTTCTGCTCAACGCATCTGCCACTTGATTTTCCTTTCCCTTAACATGTTGTATGTCCATGTAAAATTCACTTAGAAAAGCATTCCATCTTGCTTGTCTAGAATTTAAATCTGCTTGGTTAAAATAATTAGTTAAGCTGTTATGGTCTATTTTAAGTAAAAACCTCTTACCCAGCAGGTAATGCCCTCACACCCGGAGAGCATGTACCATTGTTGTCAGCTCCAAATCATAAGTAGAATATTTATGTTCATGGTCCTTCAGTTTTCTAGACTCGTATGCCACCACTTTACCTTCGTGGGTTAAGATTTTTCCCACACCTTCTTTACTTGCATTAGTACATACTTCATAGTCTTTATCAGGGTCAGCTACCCTCAAAACCAGTGCTGTAGTCAAAAGTTGCTTTAGCTTTTCAAAGCTGTTCTGACACTCATTTGTCCATTTGAAGAGTTTTCCCTTTTTCTGCAAAGATGTAATAGAGAAAGCAATTTTACAAAATCCTTCAATAAATCTTCTATAATAACCTGCTAATCCCATAAACGATCTAATATCGGCCACATTCTGGGGTACCCGCCATTCCATTATAGTTTTGATCTTTTCTGGATTAACAACGATTCCTTCAGCTGATATAACATGTCCCAGATATTGTATTTCTGTTTTAAAGAAATCAGATTTACTGAACTTGGCATAAAGATGATGCTTTCTTAACATCTCCAAAACTATCCTCAAATGCTCTTTATGTTCCTCCTCACCTTTAGAATATATCAGTATGTCATCTATGAAAATAAGTACAAAGTTATCCAAAAATTGATGAAAGATGCCATGCATCAACCTCATAAAGGTTGCTGGTTGTAAGGTCCCACCTTACCTAGCATCAATAAGATAGAGAAGTAGATGTCACATAATCACTAATACTCATTTGCACAAAATCCTAAAGAATTAGTCACTGTAAAATTGTTTCCAACAACAAGCCATTTTTTTATGAAAGCTTTAGAAAATACAAGAAACAACTATCTTATTCACACTTCAGCAAATTATTAAATTCAATTTCACATTCATACCAAAAACTTGCAGACATAGAAAGGAAGCTACACCCATTAAATAGTTTATTTATAATTTATAGTAACATAAAAACAATAGTAACTAACAATTTGAAACTAACAATTTATATGCACAAAAGCTACAGACATTCAAGACTTTTGACAAACACTTTTGCAGACATGCACCCTACACTCATTGAGCCCTTATGACAAACACTTTGCAAGCATGCAATTAAAAGTCATTGAGGCACTTTGTCAAACAATTAGCAGCAATGAATTTAAGATTATTCTTCAACATATTTATCTCATAAAAATCAGAATTGAAACTTTAAATGTTTCCATCTTAAAAAAGGGACTAAATAATCTTAGTCTTTCATCAAAGATTCAACAACAAGCGAACATAACTCACAGCAGCAATCTGCCAAATCGCCCAGATTTCCGATATGGGTTCTGAAAGGTATTTTTTTGGAATGAAATCAGGGGTTACATGACCTTTAGGCACGGATACCCCCTGATGTTGGGCTGAATCGAATTAAAAACGCCCAGCAATACGATTCTTGAAAACAACAAAATTTATAGCCTAAATGTTTCATTTATAACTTTTGTCAAACATATGGAATGAAAACTTACAACTAAACTTCCACATGAGGAAAAACAACCCAGAGTTATGCTACTAAGATATGCTCATTGAAATCACACATTTCTAAATCTACCATATGAGTTCTTGAAACATTTTACCACCCACAAGCTAATTCATTTGACATGATTGACAAGCTTTTTGCACCAATTGCTACAATCTAACAAACATATGGCAGCCTTGAATGCTACCGCCATTAAGGCTTTCTGTCAAAATTCTGATAGTACTATTACAACAACTTGAATAACAAAACATTGAATTATTGATAAGAATATGAAACATAAGCCATAACTGAAATTTATCTCCAACTTACCTCAAGCATTTGATCTTCCAAGCCATATTTTAGTTGTCATTATTTTTTCATTTTCTTTTAAGTGTTGATTCAGTAATTCCTCCAGGTATGTTCTGGGTACATGTCCATTTTCTTACTTCTGATGTAAGCTGCAAGTTAGCACTTATTCATGCATAAATAACATTACTCATTCACGGACTTTGTCAAACACTTTGCAAACTATCCTAAAACCATTTCTAAAACATGCATCTAATTACTTGAAACAAAACCATAAATTGTGAATACTTACCCAAGTCCTTTTGAATTTATTTATTTCAATTACCTTCAACAATATATGGCTTTCCTTTCTCAAATGCTACAATACCAAGATTAGTACCATAAACTACACCAATAATAACTCCAATATTGAGATCTAAACATCCATACATATAAATTAATATAGTCTTTATTTTTAACTAATCAATATCATTCTAGATAACATAAGCCTAAACAAAATTAGATGCTTACAACAATTTAAATGTCTACTTTTTATTTTATGCTAAATCTATACTATAATTTTAGGACTATGGAAATTATACCTGAAGAGATATTCAGCTCCAATCGTTGAGAATATGATCCACCTTCGATCCCTTAACCAACTCAATTGAACCATCCGGTTTTCCACCCAACCATATCCAGGGAGAACTCCTCCCCCTGGAACCCCCGAGCTGTAAAAGCTCACAAACAGTACCAAAAGACAATAGTAGAGAGAGAGATGCAAGGAAACTTAAGGAAGATAGTTTTCACTTCCTCTAAATACTACTCATGTTCAACCTCAATAGATACTTAGTAGATTAATAAGAAATTCATATTTATTTTGGAAGTAATTGGACACGCTCCATATCTCTCCCTCTCACAATATTCCTCAAGTCTCTTCCACTCTTGGCATGACCCCTCTCCCCTCAAATGAGAATACATGAGACTCATATATAGGAGGAGCAACAAATTCTTGTCATAAAGGAGGATTAATATGCATGCATTGTATTCCGTTTAGAGGAGTGTAACTTATGCCATTAAGGAGAGGTATGCATGCCTTATTTAAGGAGAGTGTAACATATGCATTAAAATGAGTGTAAGAGGAATATTTTATGACGTATATTTAATGAGTGTAAGAGGAATATTTTATGACATATATTTAATGAGTGTAGGAGGAATATGCCATTCCTTGATGAGTGCATAAAAGAGAGTGTAATGTAATATTTAAAATAGAGAGAATTATATAGGGCCATGAGAGTCATGAAGGAGAGAGGTGTGAAGTGATTGAGGAGATATAATTCCCTTTTAATAATAATATCATAGTCTCATAAAAGATAATAATAATATTAATAATATTAATAATATTCAGGATTAAGTCGAGATTGAACTATTACAATTGATTAATCATAATTTAAGTGATTTTCCTTCAAGTATACTTGTTTACCCATTGATTGGAGGTGATTTACTATTTTTGGAAAGTCATACTTGAAATAGTAGACATGACTTTCTATTTTTAGAAAGTCACTCCAAAATTGTTAGGAATGAGATATTATTAAGGAAATTCATATGTGAGCTACCCATGAGTGGTATTTTGGATAATAGGGATTCCGCACCCCTATTGTATGCATCTTCATGCCTTAGTAGATTGAGGACTCTGCGCCCTGATCTACTCTAAAGATCCAAGATTCCACACCTTGATCTTTCTAAATATTCAGGACTCCGCGCCCCAAAAATTTCATTATAGATTCAAGACTCCACGTCTTTATATTTCATGGATTTAGGACTCTACGTCCTAATCCTTTTATCATAAATCCAAGACTCCACGTCTTTATATTTCATGGATTTAGGACTCCGCGCCCTAATTTCCATGGCTTCTCATCTATTATGTTTTGAAACTCCACGTTTCACCTTAAGGTACTGATTGTGAGCTCATACCCATCTGATGGTTCGTTGGCAAGGTCTTCTTCCAAGACCTTCACACATCACAATTTCATTGATCAAATAAATCAAATGAATTTCATAATTAACTTATTCAAATTTTACCAAATATTGTGCATGACTTCCACAGTCATTTTGGTTTTGGAGAAATGACTTCCACAGTCATTTATAAGTTGAACATCCCTGTTGGCAATGACCAAGTCCCCTGCCACATCATGCTTAGCACGATATTACACACATATAGTCATAAAATCATGTATCATCCATAAATCATAATTAACCATATGTTCCACCTAACCATGATCATCCATGGATCTGTGTCTCAATTCTGAATCATCATTCATGTCATACACCTATGTCCAAAATAGGATACCAAAAGAGAAAACATCGCTAATATGCTCTTAACTAAAATCAATTATTGAGCACGCAACCATAGATATTATCATAAGCACACAAAAACTAAGTGACCCAAACCAGGTCATAGCATATAAGAATGTACATAAGTCTTTCATACACAATATTATATCATTATATCAAAATCACCATCTCTAAGTGTCATCAAAGCTATCTCACTAAGAAGGGACACTACACTAGTGCATTCGTCAATCTGAAGGGTAGCACCACGAATTCATAGTGCCCATACCGAGTACGAAATGTTGTCTTACATACATCTTCATATTTAATCCGAATCTAATGATATCCAGATCTTAAGTCTATCTTAGAGAACACCTTAGCCCCTCTCACTTGATCAAATAAGTCATCAATTCTTGGTAAGGCGTATTTGTTCTTGACAGTTAGCTTATTAAGCTGCCTGTAATCCATGTACATACGTAAGGTTCCATCCTTTTTCTTAAAAAATAGGATTGGTGCTCCCCATGGTGACACAATTGTGCAGATATAGCCTTTGTCTAACAATTCTTGTAGCTGCATCTTCAATTCTGTTAGTTCTGGTACACTCATTCTATAATGAGCTCTTGACACCAGAGAGGCTCCTCGCAATAATTCTATGGTGAAGTCAATGTCCCTCTTGGGTGGTAGACCAGGAATGTTTTCTGGAAAGACATCCAGAAATTCCTGTACTACAGGAATCTCCTCCATCATTAGTGCCTTTTCCTTGGAGTCTGTGTATCCCACTTGAATTGCATATAGCTGACATCCTTTTCTGATACACTTACCCATTTGAGATGTTGTTGTTGGATGTAATTGCACAGGATTTTTAATTCCTTGAATATTTTTATGCGTGCCATCTTGCATTCTAAAATAAATGATCTTCTCCTTGCAGTCCACTATGGTCCAGTGTCTTTCCAACCAATCCATCCCCAATAACACATCATAATACCTTAATGGTAAGATATTTAAATCTACTTTTAACTGTTGTTCTGCCACTTCCAATGTACAGTTACGAACTATTGTAGTTACTTTTCATTTTTCCCGCTAACTGTACTAACCAGGAATTCTTACATTTATGTTCTTTTAATTTTCACATTTCCACTATTATGGGACTTACATAACTCAAACTTGCTCCAGGATCTACCAAAATTGAAATAGGTTTAGTTAGTAAAGTACCTTCTAATTCAATCATTGTGGGTTGAAAATCAGCCTGCCGGTCTTCCAAGGCTACATTCATATGAGGTATATTGCGTGCCATGTCCCCCACTGTAGATACTTCCTGCAGATTTGTTACAGTTTCATTTATGTTTTGTTGTGGACAATTTTTATAATAATGAGCCTCCCCACAGCCCCAACACTGTAGAGGAGGTTTAGTAATTTGTCCCTGCTCTGGCTTGCTAGATGCTTCTGTGGGTTTCTCTTCAACCGGCCATTTGGTTCTTTGATGATTCCTACCAAATTTCTTACTGATAGAATTTTGTGCTGAGCCTTTAAAATTTTCACTTTTACTGCTTTTAAAATTGGAGCTATTTTTCTAACTTTTCTTTGGCTACTAGCTTTTTCCCCCTTCACCCTTGGCCTTAGTTTGCTGATAGCAAATTCGTGCTTTACGAATGGCTTCATCCATGGTCTGAGGGTTAAAAAATTCTATTCTTTCTCTCATATGAGTAGGTAGGCTACTTAAGAACCTCTGCACTTTGGCTTTTTCCTCTCAGAGGTAAGGAACATAATGTAACAAGGAAGTGAATTTAGTGACATATTCATCCATGGTCATTTGTCCCAACCGAAGATCATGGAATTCCTTAGCCTTGTCATCATAAAACCTTTCCGTCAAGTACTTGTCCTTAAAGTACTGTTGGAACAATTCCCAAGTAATATTTCGATCATCAATGTTGCGTACATTTTTCACTTCTTCCCACCACAGAGTGGCCTTTTCCCGTAACTGGTATATAGCCAATCTAGCCTTCAGATTGTGACTGTGTTCATATACCTGAAAGTACTTATTTATATTGATTAGCCAGGCTTCAGCCACCTCCTCTGACTCACCATCAAATGTTGGTGGTTTCATTTTGCGGAATTCCTCCTGCAGCTCCACTTTCTGTCTCTTATTGTCTTGCTGGTCAAACAAATTTCCCGAATCTGCCTCGTTGTAATTCTTGTTTTTGCTTCTCTGGGAGGGACTCTTTTTAGCTCTGCCTATAGCATTATTTCTGGTTTGCTGATCTTCTTCTTCTGCTGATAATTCTTTTTCAGCACTTGGATGCTCCATCTCCTAATCTTGTTTGTCTAATAAACTCTTTAATATTTTCTCCTGATCTTGCAACAATCGATCATTATCCTTCTTGAGCCTTAACATTTGTTGGTTCACTGTGTTAAAAAAAAAACTAGTTTGGTGCTGTTGTTCTTCAAGTAACCGACTGGTCTTTTGGAGTTGTTCTACACTTAATTGTACCCACATCTCTGGGTTCATGACGACTGGTGCTTTAGTTTCCTCTGGTTGCGTTTGTGATGCTATCGCTCTTCTCATTAGCACCTGCTCTCTCTCCTCTCTCTGTGAAAAATTCACATACATAGCTTCACTGTTAGTAGACCCTCAGGGTCCCAGCATAGTAACCTTGCTCTGATACTGCTTGTCACATTTCTTCTTCATTTAATTACCACAAAAAAAAAAATTCTTGTACCTACCATTGTAAAAGCACAAACATAAATTCACTTACACCGCACCAAGCAATACATATATATACATATTTCAATGATAATTCATAGCCCAACCGATACATTTGGTTGGAGTTTATTTGTTACGGCATTTATTTGTTTTAGCTATAGTAATTTTTTTAGTACAATAGTACAAAAAGCTCTACACATAAAATAATTCAATTCAGTACTATGGATTAAAGTTGTTTCACCACAAAATAGTGGTAACCTTACTTTGTTTGAATTTGGGCCTTATCTACCCAGGGTTTTTACATGCTTCGGTATGGTGGCATTCGACATGGCATGTGATATTAAATTCTACAAAACAGGTAGTAACTCCACCTAGCATGACTGTACTGCGCATTTACAGTTATGGGACAGATGCCATATCTCAATTAATTTATTCGGGATTCGCTATTGAGGTCTATCAGAGTCTATCGACTTGGAACTATTAGTCATTAGCTCATTTGGCTGGGCGGGAGTTCTAGATCTGAGCTTTCTTCCCCCAAAACCCTTTTGCCTCTCTGCCCCAGTTCACTTAAATCGGCTGATCATTTCTTCTTGGCCCTCCTGGTGTCAAATTTCTTGAACATGGCTCGTTACATCTCGGGTGCTGACTATGAGAATGCCCGCCAGTTCAATATTCATGGTTTTTTCTTAGATACGTGCCCCAGCTACAGAGTTTTTAAGCATCGAGACTCTGTTGAGAAACTCACAAGAGTAGGTTTTCAGGTAAGGCATGACAGTGCTTATAGTTTACTATTACCTTGTTATATCTTCGCTTGGTTTTATCATAGAGTATGCACATAAATCTGTTTTGTGAATCTCAGAGACGTTTTCAATTACCTACCTCTGTTGAGTAGTATATGGTATGGTAACAGAAATTCTAGGAGACTCACAACTGTATTCTCTTTAATGCTCTTGGGCGTTGGCAAAGGAGACTCCTCCGTTTTTAGGTAACTTCCCTAGCTGTGCATTTTCATTGTATGAGGGATTTATGTTTACACGTTTTGGCTCAGATTACATGTACTAATCCCCCTTAACTTGGGTTTCATTTGTTGTAGGTTTGTGGCAAGAAAACACAGTAAGATTTGGACTACCTGTCCATAGCCATGAATTAATTTCTTCGCATTTCTTGGTTACAGAGGTACCTCGATTCCAATGGAAACTAAAACCCTTGGTTCCGGTCTCACGTTTTCCAACTTTCTTTCACTAGGCTATTACATTTCGAAATCTTCACGGATAATTGAGTTTTAAAAGAAAAATAGTCCTTGGACTCTGTAATAATTTAATTCCTTTTTTGTTCTATTCACTCTGAACTTTACTCTGAGGATTGTCTGAAGGGTTAACCCCTCAGTTTTATTCTCGATTGTATAGAGAGGAAAGGGTTTTTGTTAGCTATACAGTTAACATTCTCAAGCATGTTTCTTCTCAGAATTTGCAGAGTTAAGTCGAATGTAAATTCTAGTTTAATTCTGTTTTCAATCTTACATTTATATTTATTCATCTAGATTTGGAAATGTTTGGTTTTCTATGCAATGGTTTTATCAGTAGTAAGTTTACTTTCCGCGTGAATGAAATCCAGTTTGTGTTGTTGGGATTGACTTAGTTGATTATTTCTTATAATTTTCTCAAGGAAAAAATTCATTTTTAGTAATAACTATTACCAGAATTCTTTTCTTATTACCTAGTAATGTATTGAAGTTGTTTTTTTTGTAATGTATCTCGTTTTCTCTGTAACAGAGTTGCATATGGATATTTAGTTTCCACCGAAGTGTTCTTTTCTCTATTTACAATTTTCTTGGTAGCTTATTCGATAGGTGACCGGACCACCATTACGAAAGTCCGAGTATAGTTTCCCCTTTCTGCATAGAATAGTATGTCTGGGGTAGGGCTTCAGCCCAACCCAGGACCGCAAATTCTAATGCTCAAATCTTCTGGTTTAGAGATTATATAATGCCTTTTCCAAATGTTAAATGCCCTTATTGGGTGATACAGTGCTTATTGTATTCAGAGATATATTATCATAGTTTACCCTTTGCTTCCTAATTCGGTCTAACTATACTTGCATAAGTAATTCCTGCAATGTAATGTATTTTTTGTTTTATTTTAATCGAAAGAATTCCACAGTATTGTTCGTAGGGTTATAATATATTTTTGCAGCCTAAAAATTTAATGGCACTTTTCAATAGTAATCTCTCCCTTTCCCTTTTTTGCATAAATTATACCTATTATTCTTATAGATAACTTAGTATTCAACCCCTACTGTAAATATGTTATTAATAATCTATTGCAGACAACCTTTCCATATTAGTACCATTAACATAGCATACTAAACAGACTTTTTACTTATTTGAATTTATCTTCTCAAGTCGTGGTCCTCCCAACCATCAAGGGAGACTATTACGTCCTCCACTTGACCCCTAGCTCCAGAATCTGGACGGTGCCCCGGGTTAACAGTGGATTTGTCTCACTATCTGCTATGACCTCTAGATGGCCTATCTAGTCAAATGCAAAAAGTCTTGGTTTTACAAGGGTTGCAGTGAGATATTTTCAACTGATCCCAAACCATCTCTAGAAAATACTCCCCTTTACCATCTTTCACAAAACCCCTACTCCTCCTCTGGGATTCACCGTTATCCTCAGAGGAGTAGGTAACTGTATTTCCAACTGTCCCCAACCACCTCCTATTCTTGGAAACATTTCTTTACCATCAGCTTTATGTATATTCCATATTAAAAGATTTTTCCTTTAATTAATTAATTTATTCTAATTAATAAATCAGCAACTTAAATAATTTTGCTTAATCAATAGTAATTATTTGAGTTTTTCTTGCCAAATAAAAGAAAACTAAACAAATTGTCTTTAACTAGTTAACACTAGTTAACTTTAATGAAACTGTCACACTCTCATTTCTTTCTTCCTATTGGGATGTGCTAAGAGGGAAATGCTAGGGGAAATGCTAAAGTAGATTCATTCAGAAAAAATGAATCACAAGAAAAGGTAGGTTTCATCATCAACACCAAGGTGTATCATTGAACACACACCCTCATATCTTTTGGTAAATCATTGGACCATTTACTTTTTGGGAACTTGCTTAGTGTACTAAGAAAATGACCTAATGGAATGACACAACACCTCCGATATCACAGACCTATGTAGCCATTAATCTCTCACTCTATGTTCTTTACTGAATCTCCGTAGGCTATGGGATTAATTTCCAATTAAATGATATATCTATATACATTATTTATCATTCTCTAAGTTGAAATGGGATCATAGAAATTTTTAAGGCAGTGACGACCATGAAAACTTATTCAAAATTGATATTTTCTATCGTCTAAAGGAAGCATGTTTTATTAATTTGTTGGAGTATGTGAAAGTAAGTGTTTTTTATATTGATGTTTAATGATATAGTTTTTTTCATAGTTTAATGTCCGTAGCGTTCACTCTCAACCTCTTCATCTCCATATGTTTTATTTAGTCATATACCTCTCTTCATATTCATAATGTAAGTTCAAGAACTTTATAAGTCATACAAAATTATTCTATAGAACAAGAGATTGATTGAAAGTAATTATAATGACATTTACTGTCGATATAGAGAAATCAAGTAAAAGATAATAATTTCACAACATAATTATAATTCATCATGGGAATTATCAGAGAAGAATGAAAATTTTTCAAATAAATAGAAGGTGAGTGTGTTATTCAAAATTATACTCATTTTTTACACTTCATAAGCTGCTCAAAATACTACCTTATAATAATTTTTTATCATTGGAAAAAATTACAGTTAGTAATCCATCTTCTAATCTTAAATTTCAAAGCACTGGAGAAAAAGCAAGGAACTTTTAATGAAATTAATATCAAAATTGATTATAGTTTATTTTTATATTTTTCAAGACTTTCGAAATAGTTATCATGTTGTTTTTATAAAAGTAAGAAGCTCTTGCAATTAATATCAAAATTGATTATAGTTTATTTTTATATTTTTTAAGACTTTTGAAATAATTATCATATTGTTTCTGTAGAAATTATATTGTAAAAATATTAATGAATTTTTTGGAATCTCGTTTATAGATTTATTTGCAGTAAACATTAATCTCGTTTAAGTTAGAATTTTATGTTTTAACAAATTATTTTAAAATTAATTTATCTTTTAACAGATCATTTTAAAATTATTTTTCTGTAGTGTATTTTTTTCACAAAAATATTCTACCTACCTTTTATTAATAAGATAAATCAATTGAAAATTCAAATTAATAATTTTTCTAACAAATACTTCAGTAACTAATTTATATTAATAATACAAATCAATTGTAAATTCAAATTAATAATTTTCTAGCGAATACTTCAGTAACTAATTTATATTGAATATACTATATTATATAATAATTAAAAATTTATATTATTTTTAATAAAAAATATTCACAATTTGATTACCAATACATTATACAACAAAAGTCAAGATTGGGGATTTTTTTAATTCAATTGATTAATATAATTATCATATACATTAATTTTTAAAATTTCAATTAGAATTTAAAATTAAAGGATAGAGGTGATCTGAGATTTATATTAAAAGGGAAGATTAACCGTTCACATTGAAATTTTAGTAATTAAACATGAGTTTTCTCCGTCAATAATATTTAGAGGATATTAAAAGAAGAAGATTAACCGTTCACATTGAATTTTAGTAATTAAACATGCGTTTTCTCCTTCAACAATATTTAGAGTATCTAGTACTTATAAAAGGTTAGTGAGATTGGCCATGTTAGTGCTATTTTAAGCATTGTTTGCATATGTGATATTCAATAAGGATTTTTCTTATCTGCTGGCCATCCTTTCACACTGAAAATTGATATGGGATTTTTATTGTTGTGACTAGGCCAACTGAGTTTAGCTTGGTCGAAATAAAGTTAGTGAGGCTCACGTGGATGTATATAATATGTTTATTATTGCCTTTTGGATGGAGTTAAGAGTGACGGAGCGAGCAAATGCTAATAGTATTGCTATTGAATTTTTTTTTTTAATTGTATTATGAGAATTAAAATTTTCCATAACAAATTATTATTAAGTTTTATGTTTATTAGATATTTAAATTATTTTAAATGAAATTGTTACGTAAATTTGTGTTAATTAGCAATTTTTTAAATTCGATATTTTGAATTTATGAAATATAGTTCAGGTTTATTGAACATATTTTTAAGGATGTAATTTATTTTTTAAAAATGTTTTGGACGATGAACTTTATTGGAATTTATTGAGTTTATTTAATTGATAGAGTTCATTATATGTTTGTAACCACCATTTTAAGTGGAAACAGATAATTAAGGATTAGTTGTATTGTTGTGTTATTTTTCTTTTAAATAAGAATATGTGAACAAAATGTAATGTTTATTTTTCTTAATAAAGATTTACTGTGGAAGCAGTTTCATAAGTAAATGATTGGTAAAAAGTAAAATCAAGATCTGATGTTAGTTAGAAAACAGTTTCACAGTTATCCAAGAACTCTGGAATAAGTAAAGCATTCCAAGGGGAGTTTTGGGTTGGATCTGTGCACAAAAGACACTCTGTGAACTGGAAGCAAGAACGGTTTTCTTCTCCAGAACAGATGATACCCTGGGTTGGAGTTCTGGACCGGATTGTCCCGTGAACTCCCCAGTACCACTGTTTTCACTGGAGTCGGAGGGTAAAGGACCGGACTGTCCTGGGAACCTCCTCCAGAACTTTCTGAACTAACAACGAACTCAGACTTGAGCTCGGGGGAGAGCTGCAGGACGTGATCGCCCAGCTCTTGGAAGGGAGGCACACATACCACTTCACTCGAATCTCGGAACAGATGAGTAGATTTGGTTTTAGTAGTTGTAATATCAGAAAGTAGGTTACTGGTATATTTGTCTAAAGGTCCTACTAGATGGTTGTATATTTGTCCTGTGTTTAACAGGAGACAAACAGCAGAAGCATAATAATGACAAAACTGTATCTCTTTATTTCAGTAAATGTATATACACTCGTAGTTATAACAGAAGATAAGATGTAGCATTAAGTCAGATTTGTTCTTATATACAGAAAACTATATGTATCTATTTAGATTAGAACGGAAGATAACTGCTGGCAAATGATTAACTGTTCGTTTACACCAGAGGATATACACATGAACATATAGAAGGAAGAACTGTAGGAAATAACAGATTCTATTCATTTAGTTCAAGAACAGAAATGCCGATAACACAATTCTATATTTAATATCAACGTATAGTCCCGGATTGTTAAACCAAAAGAACGAATCATATGGCTTATAAATAAAACCCCAATGCACAACATAAAACCGGTACAGACTAGTTCAGGTATAAAGCAATGAAAGAAACATTCTTACCTAACATCTTGGTCGAGGGAGACCGTTAACCCTTAGCGCCTGCGGGAAACAGGCCTCGGGGTTGGTCGTCTCTCTCTCGGGAGAACCTCAGACAAAGGGTGGTCCGGACACTACTTTACAATTTAGCTTAAACAAGTAAAGAACAGAAAAGAAAACTAGAATTACGCCTTAGTTAAGTCTGCATTTTCATAGATAAGGGTTAGAGCATTGCACAGCAATCGACATAGGGCGGAACGCAAAAGAAACCATAAATATAACAAGTATGAAGACACCATTAAACCCCTGTAAATGCCTCATGTATTTCATCAGAAATGTAGATTGGAAAAACTGAGGTTAAGCACGGATACATGGAAAGAAAAATACTATTCAGCAAATATATAAATCTCTGTTATACATTGACAGTCCATAGTGAACAGAACTCCGCCAAAAGAACTCTTCTCAGATTTGACAGAGATTACATAATAGTCTCACGCTTAAAAGAGTCTGTCAGGAATTCATAAAACGCCACCGGCAGAGAACCTAAGAAGTTAAAACAGCGAAACATATCTAAATAACAAAGAGCCGCGGAAACCCTGGAAGGGTATCACAAAATTATACATGTTCAAGGTCATAAAATTAAACTTAACTACTAAGACAATGAGCAGGCATCAGCTAAAACCCCAACACCGCCATGAACATAAAGAATGCGAATAGCTACAAGTTCCATGGCAAGGGTTAAATACCATGTGCTAGGACTAAGAAAAAGACATTAACTGCAGTAAACCGGCTTTAACCAAGGAGCGGGCCGAATCTGATGAAGGAGGCACTGGAAAATTACCCAACCCTGCACCTGCAACAAACCCATAATAGCATTAGTGAACAGAAGCTAGGATGAAAACGATGAAGGTTAATTTCGAGCCAAGCGCAAAAGAAACAAAGCCTTACCAGTGAGAGCGCCGACAGAGTGAGTGTGGAGCGAAGAACGGACAGCCGGGTAAGCGGTCGGTCGAGGCGGAGGACCTTCACCATACATAAACAGTTTAAGGGCGCAATTGGCACAAGCTGGAACCCAGAATAAATTAACGAAGCTGCCAAGGTTACCTGTGGAAAAAGGCGACTGTTCTGGTGCATGGAACCCCGCCGACCGTCTGAGAACCGGAACAAGAACCACAAAGGTGCAGACCCTATCTCCAGGTGCTCCGGCGTAGCAACGCAATGACTGGAAATTCAGTTACGGGCGGGTAGGCATTACCCGACCCTAGCAAATCTACACCGTCGGTTCCGGATGGCCATCGACGGTCAGATACTTGCCAACCCCGGATCAATGGTACAAGTGGATATCCCGAGACAATAACTATTACCAAATCCCAAGAACCAATTAAACGTTGAAATACATACTTAGATCAGGATTAAGGTGTATTATCATCAGAACGTATATACTTTAATGATAATTCCAGAGCTATGTTAAGTTACGTGGCATCTAACACGTACAGTAATGCGTGTCAACATTGTAATTGCAATATATTACCTACCGCCAAATATTTCTAGTGTCAACTGTACATATATGCCAAGAGCTGTCATATAAACTATTGTTTGTCCAGAATTTGACATGCGGATTTTTTTTTTTTTTTTTTATTACTGTAGTAACTTTGTTTTTATGATATGTGTGACAAGTGGTATCAAAGCCTGCTGCAAGGCTGGGACCCTATTGGGCCAACTAACATTCAAACTGTGTGTTATTATGCACAGTCCAACAAGTAAATGGACAGACAAGTGAGACGGACTCCTTCGCAGCAGTCACAGCGAAATGCTGGAGACATGCAGCCTCTGCCAGGGGGCAACCCTGAGATGTGGGTTCAGCTGGGGATTGAACAACACCAGCGGTCAAATCGGCTGATGGAAGAGCAGCAACAGCAGACCCGTATCTTATTGCATACAGTACAACAGTTGCAGGAGGAAATGGAGAGGGTACGACAGGAAAACGCCAGAATGATGCAGGAGCAGGAAAGAATCTTAAAAAGCCTGTCTGATAAACAAAATCACAGAAATGAAAATCCCAGTGCTGAAAGAGGACACCAAGAGGGGAATGAACAGCAAACTGAAGAGCAAGATGTGAGTCAGAAAGAAAAAATTCCATCCCAGCGCAATATCTTGAACAGAAACCTTAATGAAGCAGAATCCGAAAACGGAACAGAACGGAAAGCAGTAAAAAGACAGAGGGTGGAATTACATGGAGAATTTAGAAAGATTAAACCACCCACCTTCGATGGAGAAAAAGAAGAGGTAGCTGAGGCCTGGTTGATAAATATGAACAAGTACTTCCAAGTGTATGATTATGACAGTGGTCTCAAGGCACGATTGGCAATTTATCAGCTAAAAGACAAAGCCACCCTATGGTGGGAAGAAGTGAAGAACGTGAAGGGAATAGAAGATCAAGACGTAACCTGGGATAAGTTTCAACAGTATTTTAAGGACAAGTACTTAACAGAGCGTTTCTACGATGAAAAGCTCGGGAATTTCATGACTTAAAGCTAGGCCAGTTGACTATAGATGAGTTCATCACCAAATTTACATCGTTACTGCGTTACGTACCATATCTAAGAGATGAAAAGGCCAAGGTTCAGAGATTTCTGAGTAGTTTACCCACCCATATGAAGGAGCGTATCGAATTTGTCAATCCTAGAACGATGGATGAAGCTATCAGGAAAGCAAGGTTGTGCTACCAGCAAGCGAAAAATAAGGTGGATCAAGGAAAAGGATGGCCAGCAAAGAAGGAAAATAGGAACAGTGCTGGATTCAAAAAAGGCAAAATCAGTAACTTCAGGAATTCAACCAAGAATTCAATTAATAAGCAATTCGGCAGAAACCATCAAAGGATTAGATGGCCGGGTGAAGATAAAACTGTGGAAGCTTCCAATAGACCAGAGAAAACTCCAAACCAGAGACCAGCTCTGCAATGTTGGGGCTGTGGGGCAGCGCATTACTATCGAGATTGCCCACAACGGGGAAAAGCTGATACGGTGAATAATCTGCAGGAAGCCTCTACGGTGGGGGACGTTGCCAGAAGCATACCTAGGATTCACGCTGCTTTGGAGGATCGGCAGGCTGACTTTCAACCCACCATGATAGAACTGGAAGGTAACTTGTTTTCTCAAACTATTTCTATTTTAGTGGACCCAGGCGCAAGTCTGAGTTATATAAGTCCTAAACTTGTAGAAATCTGTAAACTACCAAGTCAAAAGTTTAAGAAAAGCTGGCTGGTTCAGCTAGCTACAGGAGCTAAAAGAAAAGTTAGTGCTAAAATAACAGATTGTGCTCTGCAAGTCGGCGGACAGCAGTTGACAGTGGATTTAAATATCCTGCCCTTGGGTTCTTATGATGTTTTGTTGGGCATGGACTGGTTGGAGAGACATTGGACTCTTATAGACTGCAAAGAAAAGATAGTTTACTTTAGGGATCAGAATGGTGATCGCCAAGAGATTCAGGGCTTAAAGAAGCCTGTACATCTGCGACCAGTTACCGCTTCTCAGTTGGCAAGGTGTATGAGGAAGGGATGCCAAATGTACGCCATACAGGTTGGGCTGTCCGAACCCAAGAACAAGGCTGTTATGCTAGAAAGTATACCTGTGATACAGGAATTTAAAGATGTATTTCCTGAGGAAATACCGGGATTGCCACCTAAAAGAGAGGTTGATTTCACAATTGAACTGCTGCCGGGAGCTTCACCAATTTCGCGAACCCCCTACCGTATGAGTGTACCAGAATTGACTGAGCTGAAAATGCAGCTTCAGGAATTGCTGGATAAAGGGTACATCAGACCCAGCGTATCACCTTGCGGAGCACCTGTGTTGTTTGTCAGGAAAAAAGATGGAACCATGCGCATGTGCATGGATTACCGACAGTTGAACAAGTTGACTGTTAAGAACAGATATCCCCTCCCCCGTATAGATGACCTGTTCGATCAGGTAAAGGGAGCTACTGTGTTCTCGAAGATAGATTTGCGGTCTGGTTATCATCAGATCAGAATTAAGGATGAGGACATACACAAAACTGCTTTTCGCACAAGGTACGGGCATTATGAATTCGTGGTATTGCCTTTTGGTTTAACTAATGCTCCAGCCACTTTCATGAGTCTGATGCATAGTGTTTTCCATCCTTACCTGGACAATTTCGTGCTAATCTTCATTGATGATATACTGATTTATTCCAAGAATGCAGAAGAACATCAGAAGCATTTGCGCATGGTGCTGGAATTGTTAAGAAAGCACCAGCTATATGCAAAATTCAGTAAATGCGATTTCTTCAAAGAAGAAATACAGTATCTTGGACATGTGATATCTAAGGAGGGAATAGCAGTGGACCCGGAGAAGATCAAGACCATTATGGAGTGGAAGGTGCCAAAAAATGTAGCGGATATACGATCTTTTATGGGTCTCGCTGGGTACTACCGGCGATTTATAAATGGGTTTTCAAAGATAGCATTTCCCATTACCTCCTTACAGAGAAAAGGAAAGATTTTTAGATGGACATAGGAATGTCAGGACAGTTTTGAAAGACTGAAGCAGTTATTGACAACTGCACTAGTATTAAGTGTGGCAGACCCGGATAAGGAATTTCAAGTTTGTACAGATGCCTGCAAGGAGGGAGTTGGAGCTGTACTATCACAGGAGGGAAAGGTGATAGCGTATGAATCTCGCAAGCTAAAGGATTATGAACAGAAATATTCAGCTTATGATTTAGAATTGACAGCAGTGGTGCACGCTCTCCGAGTATGGAGACATTATCTACTTGGAAAGAGATTTGTGTTAAGGACGGACCATAGTAGTCTAACCAACTACTTCAAACAAGCTGATCTGAATTCTCGACAGGCGAGATGGAATGCTTTCTTGAGCGAGTTTGATATCGATCTGCAACATGTAAAAGGAAAAGAGAACATGGTCGCGGATGCATTAAGCAGAAGAGTGCACAGTATCTGTGAGTTGTATGTTAATCAAATTGAAACCAGATTTCTGGATCAAATCAGAATAGAAGCTGACAAGGACCCGGAGTATAAGTACTTGTGGCAGCAAGCACAAACACCTGAAGGCCAAGGTGAGCATGGAGGTTATGGGATTAACCCAGAAGGGCTGCTGGTTTTTAAGAAAAGAATAGTTATTCCAAACAGGGTGGAGTTAAAAAACATGATACTTGATGAATATCACAGAAGCAACTATGTTGGGCACCCAGTATATCAAAAGATGCTGACTGCTATTCGAAAAGATTACTGTTGGTCCGGTATGAGAAAGGATATAGCGAATTATCTGAATAAATGTTTGGAGTGCCAGCTAGTGAAGGTGGAGCATAGGCATCCTGCTGGATTAATGCAGCCCATACCTGTTCCTGAATGGAAATGGGAGGTAATCTCATTAGATTTCATTACTGGACTACCGAAAACAAAACGAGGAAATGACTCTATAATGGTAGTAGTGGACCGGCTAAGTAAATCAGCACATTTTATACCTGTCCAATCCACTTATAAGACAGTACAGATAGCGGATTTATTCATGCGTGAAATTTTTCGTCTGCATGGCATTCCTAAGACAGTTATCTCGGACAGAGATGTGAAGTTCACATCTGCTTTTTGGAAGGCCCTGTTTACAGGCTTAGGGACACAAGTACATTTTAGTACTGCATACCATCCACAAACAGATGGTCAGACCGAGCGAGTGAACCAGATACTGGAAGACATGTTAAGGATGTACGTCATGCAGCAACCCGTTAAATGGGAAGAGTATTTACACTTGATAGAATTTGCGTACAACAATGGTTATCAAGAATCCTTGAAGATGAGTCCGTTTGAGGCGTTGTACGGACGGAAGTGTAGAACCCCCATTAATTGGAGCAGCCCAGACACTAAACTTATGCTGGGACCAGATATGCTAGCCGAAATGGAAGCAGAGGTAAAGAAGATCCGACAGAATTTGAAGGCAGCGCAAGACCGGCAGAAGGTGTATGCGGACAGGATATCATACCGTGAGTTTGAAGTTGGTGATCACGTATATGTCCGGATTAAACCAAAGAAAAGCACATTAAGATGGGCAACGTGTGCAAAGCTAGCACCTCGATTCTGTGGTCCATTCCAAATATTGGAAAGAGTGGGACCAGTGGCATATCGCTTAGCGCTTCCTAGCCACATCCGGGTGCATAATGTCTTTCATGTATCGTTATTGAAACGATACATTCATGATCCTAGACACATAATCCAATGGCAAAACATTCAGGTAGTGAATGCATGATGGTTGAGATGATAATATGATGTTAGAGACTTAAAAAAACTGACATAAATATTTTTTTTATGTGCAGGTAGAACCGGACGGAGAGTTTCTGGTCGAACCTCACAGTATAATAGACCGGAGGGAAATCATGCTCCGGAGATGAGCCATCGCCCAGGTTAAAGTGCAGTGGAAGCACTTTGGACCTGAGGAGGCCACTTGGGAGGACGAGAGTTTCGTCCGTGAAGCTTATCCAGAGCTTTTTCTGCAAGAGAATGGGAACACCGGGGACGGTGTTCTCCTTAAGGGGGGGTAACTGTAACCACCATTTTAAGTGGAAATAGATAATTAAGGATTAGTTGTATTGTTGTGTTATTTTTCTTTTAAATAAGAATATGTGAACAAAATGTAATGTTTATTTTTCTTAATAAAGATTTACTGTGGAAGCAGTTTCATAAGTAAATGATTGGTAAAAAGTAAAATCAAGATCTGATGTTAGTTAGAAAACAGTTTCACAGTTATCCAAGAACTCTGGAATAAGTAAAGCATTCCAAGGGGAGTTTTGGGTTGGATCTGTGCACAAAAGACACTCTGTGAACTGGAAGCAAGAACGGTTTTCTTCTCCAGAACAGATGATACCCTGGGTTGGAGTTCTGGACCGGATTGTCCCATGAACTCCCCAGTACCACTGTTTTCACTGGAGTCGGAGGGTAAAGGACCGGACTGTCCTGGGAACCTCCTCCAGAACTTTCTGAACTAACAACGAACTCAGACTTGAGCTCGGGGGAGAGCTACAGGACGTGATCACCCAGCTCGTGGAAGGGAGGCACACATACCACTTCACTCGAATCTCGGAACAGATGAGTAGATTTGGTTTTAGTAGTTGTAATATCAGAAAGTAGGTTACTGGTATATTTGTCTAAAGGTCCTACTAGATGGTTGTATATTTGTCCTGTGTTTAACAGGAGACAAACAGCAGAAGCATAATAATGACAAAACTGTATCTCTTTATTTCAGTAACTATATATACACTCGTAGTTATAACAGAAGATAAGATGTAGCATTAAGTCAGATTTGTTCTTATATACAGAGAACTATATGTATCTATTTAGATTAGAACGGAAGATAACTGCTGGCAAATGATTAACTGTTCGTTTACACCAGAGGATATACACATGAACATATAGAAGGAAGAACTGTATCTATTCATTTAGTTCAAGAACAGAAATGCCGATAACACAATTCTATATTTAATATCAACGTATAGTTCCGGATTGTTAAACCAAAAGAACGAAATCATATGGCTTATAAATAAAACCCCAATGCACAACATAAAACCGGTACAGACTAGTTCAGGTATAAAGCAATGAAAGAAACATTCTTACCTAACAGCTTGGTCGAGGGAGATCACAACTTAGCGCCCAAGTGGAACAGCCCTGAAGTTGGTCGCCCTCCTGGAGAACTCCTATAAAGAGTGGTCCGGACACTACTTTACAGTTTAGCTTAAACAAGTAAAGAGCAGAAAAGAAAACTAGAATTACGCCTTAGTTAAGTCTGCATTTTCATAGATAAGGGTTAGAGCATTGCACAGCAATCGACATAGGGCGGAACGCCAAAGAAACCATAAATATAACAAGTATGAAGACACCATTAAACCCCTGTAAATGCCTCATGTATTTCATCAGAAATGTAGATTGGAAAAACTGAGGTTAAGCACGGATACATGGAAAGAAAAATACTATTCAGCAAATATATAAATCTCTGTTATACATTGACAGTCCATAGTGAACAGAACTCCGCCAAAAGAACTCTTCTCAGATTTGACAGAGATTACATAATAGTCTCACGCTTAAAAGAGTCTGTCAGGAATTCATAAAACGCCACCGGCAGAGAACCTAAGAAGTTAAAACAGCGAAACATATCTAAATAACAAAGAGACGCGGAAACCCTGGAAGGGTATCACAAAATTATACATGTTCAAGGTCATAAAATGTCCAAACTTAACCACGGCAAGGCCGCATAGGCGCCTGCCAAAAACCCCAACACCTTCGGCCATGAACACAGCAAAGGGGAATAGCTACAAGTTCCATGGCAAGGGTTAAATACATGTGCGCAGGACGAAGAAAAAGACATTAACCGGTTGCAAACTGAAGCCAGAAAACTAAGGAGCGGCCGAACGGATGAAGGAGGTACCTGGAAAAATTACCCAACCCTGCACCTGCAACAAACCCATAATAGCATTAGTGAACAGAAGCTAGGATGAAAACGATGAAGGTTAATTTCGAGCCAAGCGCAAAAGAAACAAAGCCTTACCAGTGCGAGCGCCGACAGAGTGAGTGTGGAGCGAAGAACGGACAGCCGGGTAAGCGGTCGGTCGAGGCGGAGGACCTTCACCATACATAGTCGCTTATACACTGCATGTCGGAACCTGGTATCAATTAACGGTCGCTACAAGTTACTCAGGCAAAAGGCGATCGTTTCCGTATGGAACTCCCGCCGACTGCTCTGAGAAAACTGAATAAGAACTCCTGTAACAGCAGCACCCATCTCCAGTGTGCATCTTGCAGGCATAACGCACAAATGATCGGAAAAAGTTACTATAAGCAGTAGGCATTACTCCTACTCCTTTATAAATCTACACCGTCGGTTCCGGATGGCCATCGACGGTCAGATACTTGCCAACCCCGGATCAATGGTACAAGTGGATATCCCGAGACAATAACTATTACCAAATCCCAAGAACCAATTAAACGTTGAAATACATACTTAGAT
Source organism: Pinus albicaulis (assembly GCA_034641835.2). Classification (NCBI taxonomy): domain Eukaryota; kingdom Viridiplantae; phylum Streptophyta; class Pinopsida; order Pinales; family Pinaceae; genus Pinus; species Pinus albicaulis. Next base: position 304,629,847 of record CM076577.1, read on the forward strand.
CACGATTAAGGTGTATTATCATCAGAACGTATATACTTTAATGATAATTCCAGAGCTATGTTAAGTTACGTGGCATCTAACACGTACAGTAATGCGTGTCAACATTGTAATTGCAATATATTACCTACCGCCAAATATTTCTAGTGTCAACTGTACATATATGCCAAGAGCTGTCATATAAACTATTGTTTGTCCAGAATTTGACATGCGGATTATTTTTTATTTATTTTTATTACTGTAGTAACTTTGTTTTTATGATATGTGTGACAATGTTATAAAAGAATGATATAAGGATACATATTTGTATATTTATTGAGAGTTGTATTAAAAAATTATTTCAATTTATGTTTAAAAAAGAGTGTTGTAATTTTAATGTAAGAACTTAATGTAATTTAAAATTAATTCAATTTGAAAAAATATTATATATATATATATATATATATATATATATATATATATATATATATATATAAAAGTAAGGAATATAGATATTTTATCTGTTACATCAAACTTTTTCATGTTACTTATAAGAATGGAAATGGAGTGATTCTCATTCATTTATTTTAACTACTCAAGAAAATCGAAATATATATATATATTACATCAAACTTTTTCATGTTACTTATAAGAATGGAAATGGAATGATTCTCATTCATTTATTTTAATTACTCAAGAAAATAAAAATAACTTATATAGGTAAGTGAAAAATTGTTTTATTAGAAGAATAATAATTACTTAACAATATATATAAACAAGAAAAACAACCAATTATAAATTTAAAGAATTAATTTGCAAAGTATAGTAAATGTTAAAGTGTAGATAGAGATATGATTTTTTTTAAGCTAATAATTATTTAGAAAAAAATTAAAATACCTTTTTATGTAATAAAGTACTAACCGAAAAAATAGTTGAAGTATGAAACTAATTTTAGGTATTAAAGTGTAGATTAGAAAACTTACAAAAATGTAAATTGAACAATTACACCAACTCTATATTAAAACTAATAGCATTGCACTAGTTCAATACAAGATTTTTCATCCCTTTCTCTCTAAGAGAACCTCTAGTTAAACCTTCACCTCTATGCAATAAATTTAATGTTATATTTATTTGTTATAGTAGAACTTCTATGTCCATGTATAATTGTTAGAAAAAATCATATGATTATCACTGATGAACCATATGGAAATTGATTGAACTTGCATTAATTTGTGTTTTTTTACATGAATATTCTCATTTCTTACTTAATCAATTTATTTCTTAATATTTTATTCTATTCACAATTACTCATATTTTCTAGAAATATGGTAAATGCACAAAATTACAATTAGTATGAATATCATCAATTAATTATGAAAAATGATTTCAAAGCAAATTTATTTATAAGAATTCATAATTAAAACAACAACAATAATAAACAATTATCTATTCATTGTTTTAAAATTTTCTTATTATATTCAATTTTATTTAACATTTATGGAACTGATTTAAACTAGTCACAAAGATGTGAACTATTATTATCCTCAATAATGATTGAAATTTTATTTTTTAAATGATAGTTGAAGTTCTAATTTCAACAATGTGAACTATTATTATCCTCAATAATGATTGAAATTTTATTTTTTAAATGATGGTTGAAGTTCTAATTTCAACGGTGATTTTACATTTTCTTGAATAAGCATGAGTACCAATAAATAGTTTTGGCAAATAATATTTAAAAAAAAATTATTACAAGTGTTATTACCACTATAATGTTTACTTTCTATACCATTATGTGATTTAAACAACACATTTTCAACATATTTCATCTTTAATCATATTATGAAAACATAATCATAGTTATTATAGAACAACACGCCATTAATAAATTAATAATTAATACACTTTAATCTCAAGGCCTTTCTCCTTTTAATATATAGATATGGTGGAGAAATACCATGAATTAAGTAATAATTTTTACCATTAACTTTATTACCATTATACCAACCTTATTCTTCATATACTTGAGAATATTTTAAGTTTCTTATAAAAACCTAGAAAGTGTTCCCCTAAAACAAACTTTGTTGTTTTAATTTTTAGATCATACTCCTACCATATTGTTCAATTTTATTTTCAATCTTTGAATTCTCTATTTATAAGTGATGACTGGGGACGTGAGACAATTACCTTGGTATGATATTTGAATATATATTCTCGAAAAAAAATTTCAGCTTAAAGAAAAAAAATTCTTATTTATCTACTTTAGGATGATTAATTTCAAATCCCGCTAATCCTAAACTCGTGAATTAGATTGGCACTTCATTTTGATTCGATTATGAATTAATAGTGGAATCCTATAATGTAATTTCTTTACTAATATTTGGACTCATTATTGTACGTGATTGGGATATATATGGTTTAATATAATTAAATTATTCTTTCTCTTTTTTCATCCATTTAAAAATGAGATTCTTCTATATCATGTCCATAAGATTCTTCTTTTTTCATGTCCTATAGTGGTTTAACTATTTCTACAAAACTTGGAATTAACCCTCTCACAAATTTTATTTTCCCCAAAAATTATTTAATTTACATTTTAATGTGAAGAAAAAAAAATTGTTATAAGGTTGTGGTTATTTTGGGTTATCAAATTTGGAAACAATGAAACTTTAATTTATAGTGAAATTTGTTAGTCAGGGTTTAATGGAATTTTATAGTGAAATTTGTTAGTCAGGGTTTAATGGAATTAAATATGTTTTACAATGATTAAATATTTGTCTCAAATAGTAGTTTCTCATATTTTTCAAGTAGAATCATGTAGTGAATGATATTCTGGTCATATATTTTCAAGTTACTATATGTCTATGTGAAAATATTTTTGTAGTATTTGAAAATTCAAGTGAATTTTTCACATTTATAAGGTCCAAATTCAATTCCTAGATTAATATTCTAGGTACAATATATTCGAAGGGAATCCTTCCATTCAAGATCTAGCTAATTCATGTGAGAGATTTATTATATAAAAGAAAGAGAGGGAAAATTTTCCTACTGAAGTGTATTAAAGATAAAAGAAACCATTGGAGTTGGTTCCAGCAGATCTTTGTGGTCCAATGTAGCCTCAGTCACTAGGAGGAAGTTAGTATTTCCCAACCTTCATAAATGATTACAAAAAAAAAAGTACTTGGGTATATTTCTTCTCAAATAAATCTAAAATTGCTGACTAGATTGGAGAATAGAAGGAAATAGTGGTAAACAAAAGTCATTATCAAATAAAATATTAAGATCAAATATAGGAGTTGAGTATGATTCAATATATTTTAATAAATCTTAAAAGATGTATCAAATCAAAAGATAATTCACAGCAAGGTGTTCACCTTAGAAGAATCGTGTTTCTGAAAGGAAGGAAATAACCATTATTAATACAACCAAAAGCATGTTGAATTCAAAACATTGGTCAAATGATTTTTAGGGAGCACTAAAAGCTTTTTCATTTTATGTTTCGAAAATATCTCCCATTAAAAGTATGAATAATAAAGTTCCATTTGCATGGATTAGTATGAGTTGTAGTGTAGTATAATTGAGATGATTTCATTGTGTGGCATATGCTTATTTTCTTAAATATTTGAGAGGGAATCTCGATGACATAAGTGAAAAGTTCATTTTTATTTGTTATAGTGATCCCTCCAAGGTGTATATATTGTATAACCTAGTGACAAAGAAGCTTATAATTAGTAGGAATGTTTAATTTAAATAAGAATAAGCATGGAATGTAAGAATTAATAAATTTATAATTGTTTGAGAGATAATACCTTAAGCAGAAGATGAAGAAAAGGAATGTATTGAACAAGAAGGAAAACAAGGTTTTCAAACCTAGTCATCAATTAAATGTACTCCAAAAATAAATCCAAGTAAATTTATTAAAGGTGAGTCATCTACTCAGTCTACTAATCTACATGAAGTAATGAATTTTATCTTATATCCAATTCCTTATGATTAAGAAGGGTCAGAAGTTTTCGAGAAATGTATGAATATTTAGATGTGAATTCAAATTTTTTATTGTTTACTTCTCAACCGATACATTTTGAAAAGGAAAATTAAAGAAGATAATTAACTCAAAATAATGGATCAAGGTATGGATTTCACAGAGAAGAATGATACATGGGATATAGTAGAATTACTAGAGGGCAGATATTGCATGGTGTAAAATGGGTTTACAAGACAAATCTTACTTAGAAAGGGGAATTTGAAAAGTACAATGTTACAATGATAGCACAAGATTTTTCACAATATCCGAGAGTTTATTATGGTGAAACATTTTTTCCAATTATAAGGTTAGATTTGATTAGGATATCGTAGCCACAAATCGCATAAAAAGTGGAAAGCTTATGAGCGGTGTAAAGTTGACCATTTTATGTGGTATCTTAGAAGAATAAGTTGATGTAGAGAAACTAATGGGACATGTGATAAAAATACATGAATATATGATATACAAAATAAAGATCTGTATGGACTTAAGAGAGCTCCTAGAAGTTGGTACAAATAATCAACTTATATCTGATCAAAATTGTACTTAGCGAGAGAAATAATTAGTGAATATTCTATACAAGGTGAATGAGCAAGGTCAAATCATAATTATTTGTTTTTATATTGATGATATAACACATGAAATATATTAGTCAACAAGTTTAATGAGAATTTTTCTTGGTCTTAAAGTCATTCAATCACATAATATTGTGTTTCAACAAGTATGCCATGGATATTCTCATAATGCTCAAAATGATGAATTACAAATTATGACCAAGTGGTCCTACTACAATAAGAAATAATCTCAACAAAATTGATATAGGATGAAACACAGATCCAAATTTATCCAAGAAATAAGTTGGTAGTCTCATGTATTTCACCACCACCATGAAAGAAACTATGTACTATATAATTTGTATCTCCTTGTTAAGGGAGTATTCGAGAGACTTACATTCTCAATTTGGAAAAGGAATTTTGAGATATATTTCTAAGTAATTAATATATTCAATATTATACTCTAGCATTAATCCTTTTGGTTGGACATATTGACAATGATCTTGTTGGTAGCATGGATAATAAGAAAAACATTTTAGTATATGTTTTCCATAATTTGTTGGGTGTTATTTTATGGGCATTAAATAAGTAACCGATTGTCACAACTTCTGTGGGTGAAGAAAATTATATCATACTGGTAACGAATTTTCATGTACTTTGGTTATTTAGAGTGGTGAATGATCTACAACAAGGACAAGAGGGATCAAATCTACTCTATTGCAACAAAAAATTAGCAGTATCTCTATCAAACAACCATGTATTCCATTAGAAAATAAATCATATTGATATGACATATCACTTCAATAGAAAGATTGCAAACAATGGATAAATATACTTGGTATCATGTAAATCAAAAGACCAATTAATTGCCATATTTACATAGTGATTGGTAAGAGATGTCGTTGAGTTTTGTAAATAAAATCTATATGGTGTATGCCTAACTAAGTTTTACACAATCAAGAAATAATGATTGTAATTAATAGGGAGCGTGTTAGATATAATTACTCCCATCTTGGATGTAGATGCATAGACATTGAATTTAGGAAAGAATTTAGTATGTATTTAAGAGCTAAAATTATCTAGTGTGACCAATATTAGCGTACCAAGTTCATTCTATCAGATCTGTCCATGATATTTTTTGTCTACTTATACTTTTTTCCTTAAGAAAATGAAGCAATTTAAATTTGTGAACTACAAATCTATTGTGTGGTTTTTGTGAATTGTTTTTGTGATTAATCTTCGTTTATCATAATTGTAGCTATTATGCTTTGTGAATCCCTCCATTAGTTACAGTTTGACATTTTTCTTGAAATCTAAAGTGATAATTCCAACTTAAAATCCATAACCTTTAGAATAAATATTAATAAAAGGTCAAAGTTTTCAATTACACTTTTATATTTACTTTTTCAATAATAAATTTTCTTCTACCCATAAAATCCTTATACGAAAGGCACTAAAACAGAAACTTTGTTAATTATGCTCATAATGCCTCCCTAATGAGCAGGAATATCAATAAAAAAGAGTTTTTAAGAGTGACTTTCATTTCATCCATTACATGCTTTCAAAGAACACATCAAGGAAAATTTCCCTTATTAATTATGAGCATAATAAAAAATATTATACTTGTTGAAGATATTGTTTTTTATTTTGGTACAAAAAAATTGACTTTTAATTAATTTAGAAACTGTTAAACATATTTTATGAAATTTATTAAAGTTTTGAAAAAAAAAATATTAAACTGAATATATATTTATATGTGTGTGTTGATGACTATTTTTATGTGGTTTTAAATAGAATTATGAAATATAAACTTATATTAAAAATAAAAAATGTAAACAAAGTTTTAATTGGCCAAGTGTGATAACTTTGCACAACACAATAGAATGTATATAGTTCCCCACCATTTTTATGTAAAAAATATTGGTAATATTACAAATTTTAAGTAGAAAAAAACAAATGAATTCGTTTATGGCTTTTTTGATAGTAAAGTATTTTTTCTTTCTTTTTCTATTTCAGTTTCATGTTATTTTTTCTAATTTTTAAAAGAATTTTTAATTACATTAGTTGCAAGGAAATTTCAAAGTATGTTAAGACTCATACATTGTAAAATGTTAATAACTATAAACTTTCTATTTTTAGAGTGAATTAAATTTGAAGAAATATTTTAAATATTAAATTTTTATTCGATATCATTTTTGGGATTAAATTGTGTTAAATAAGTCATTCATCTATGACCATTTCCATCATAGATAGTCATAACTCAGTAATTTCCCATAAGTTTTGAATAGTATACTTAGCAGTCATTGCATGCTAAGTGGACTATTCAAAACTCATGAAAAATCAGTGAATTACTAAGTCATAGATGATTGACTTACTTAACGAAATTGAATCCCAAAAATACTATCAAACTAATTTCTTTTTATATATATATATATATATATATATATATATATATATATATATATATATATATCAATGCGCTTTCACATAATTTTTGGTTGTTAATTATATTTAACTTTTTGCATAAAAATCAGTAAGTAACAATGCTCCATATTAAGCTTGTAACCATTAAAAAAAAAAGTTTAAGATGAAACATAAACCACTAATGAAAACAGAAAGTAAGAAATTAGAGAAGAACGTAAAATAAAATAACTATATAAAAAGGTAGTCCATGTAAATAAAAATAAAAGCTTTCTCGCTTAATTAAAAAAAGATGATCTACATCATTCCAATCATCACATTCAAAAATTTAGTTGAGTACCTCGCCCATCCTAAACAAATTTTGGATATCAAGAAATCCCAAAGAAAATAAAAAACACACAAGACTTAGTCGCAAGAATATTGGCGCTTGCGGTCCTTTCGCAACATTCCAAGAATGAGATCTTTTGGGGATGCCGATATGAATGGAAAAAAAGGGTTACTCAACTTTCGGTCTGTTTGTACTTTCTTACTGATGACCACCGCATCGTTCACTACATAAAAGGGCGTCCTTCTGAAGACCAGACGGTGCAACACGGCTCCTGGGCTCCAGTTGATTTGAGAGCCTATGAAGCTCTCGAATCATGAAGTACTTGAATCTCCTAATAATGCCGGATTTTTAAACTAAATATGTAATAGTTTTTTGAAATAAAAAACTGTTTCAAATAATTTGTATATCAAATATTATATGCAAATCAAATCTTCTCTATTTATTTATTTATTTAAAAATCAAAATTCCTTAGAGTTAATAGATAAAATAGCACACACACACTCAATATATATTCTATATACTGAATGAAGGAATTACACACATATTTATACAAGCAATAGTCTCAAGATAGGAATTATATCTTAGACGTACAGTAGTGTGGTTGAGAGATTCTCTCAACCACACACTAAACTAGGAGAAACTATATTCTAGCTACATCCTATTATGTAGGAACAAACTCCTCAAATGGAGAATTACAACCATAGACAAGTAGGAATTAATTATTTCTAACTCCCCCCCTTAATGACTACTTGTCATGATAGTGATTCACAAAGTCTGGTTGTGGTCAAACATAACAAAGAATATGTCGACTTCCATATAAAAGAGCAACCATCCATCGAAATGCATGGGTACCAACCGCTGCAACCGCTAGTCTTATAGGATGTCCTTCGCATACATGATTCTGTAGACCGTTATCACTGCATATATGTACCTACAAATCCACCACCATCGGGCGAATTGTGTGTGCAAAACCTCCAAAAACACAATCTGCCTCTCTCGGACAGATCCGCAACTTCTCCGATCTGCTTCTCCACAAATCGTCAAACGAAGATGAGGCTTGCCGCAGACCCCCATGAAGTTGAGTTGGCATCTTCCTAAATAAAAAAATCGTGCGCTTCCGCGCCATTCCCGTGATTTGGTGCATTGGCATGAGTATGTACTGAACAGTCGCACCAATTGTACTTCTCAGCACAACTGTCAGCTAAGAAAGCACACCAACCCCCTTCTTCTCAGAGATTGATGAATCATCTGAGACTGAGCCAGGTGTTACTGTAGTCCACCTGCTCCTACGAGCACAAAGCTCCCGTGTACACGTTAGCCACTCAGGCAATATGCCACCACCAGGCAAGTCCGATCTGCCATCACCGGGCAAATCCGCCAACTTCAATATGCCATCATCGGGCAAGTCCGATCTGCCACCACTGGGCAAATCCGCCAACTTCAATATGCCACCACCGGGCAAGTCCGATCTGCCACCATCGAGAAAATCCGCCAACTTCAATATGCCACCACCGGGCAAGTCCGATCTGCCACCACTAGGCAAATCCGGAACTTAAATGTGCCACCACCAGGAAAATCCTGTAGCCACTAAGGCTCTGTATGTGGTTTCTAGCTCACCACAAACCATCACTTTACAGTGACAAAATATGGTTTCAGGCTGACCATAAACCATTACAAAGTGGTTTTAAGATCACCGCGAACTTTCAAATGCCTTTAAAAAGCTTACATTTCATTCAACATTTTGGAGTTTCTGGGTACATACAATGACCATTACAACAACTGGACTTGCTTATAACATGCTAGGGAGTCTATTCCATAAACCACACTAACTCAAACAAACATCTATTTTGTTGTCCACCATAAACGGTGTCGTTGTTCCTTTACCTCATCTGTTCATTGTTCACATCTTGGGCATCTTTGTCAAATAAATTCTTGGAACTTCATGCTTATCCTGTCATTTGTTAGAGTCATGAATTCTAACAAAATAACTTTACCTACATTGAGTTAGCTAGGCTCAATAAGATTCAATAATATTTAAGCATGATTCCAATAAAATACAACATAAACTCTTCAAATTTAATTTCTCTATCTCCGCCCATAGATGATTATTTTCCAAACATACCAGCAGCCATTTTTTCACCAACGATACCTGTGAGGGGTCTACTGATAAAGAAACGGATTGACGACTTTTCACCTGGACTCAATGCAGTGCATTCAAACACTGGTGATCTAGACATAGGCACATAGCCATACAAAGAGAACACAATTTTACCTTCAAAAATAAAAATTCAGGACTCCATGGTCCAATCCTCCATCGCATTTCAGTATCCAATTCTCCCGACATCGCAACATAATGCCACTTCCCCTACTCACAGTATCAAGGCTAGTCATTGCTCTCAAGCATACTGCCTCATACTCGCTGACAATCTGCAACACAATCTCGATCATCCTCCAATCTCTGATGTAGTTCCAATTGATGTCATTTTCACTGTCATGTGTTCATGATTCCCTACAAATTTGCTTAGTGTTGGAATGACCAGTTCCAACACACACTCAGAATTGTGACAATAGTTGTTCATACTAATGTCACTTAAATTACAACCAGTTTCATTATCATGACAGTTAATCAATATATTGCAACATCATCAGAGAATTAAAAAAAAATACATTTCGACAATGGCATAAACTTCTATATATATCGAGCAGCTCCAACACCCAAGCAGTCTTCAACACAATGGCCACACAAACTCTCTACATTATTGATTCCAAGGAGTTCATCTTCATATATGAATGAAGCACAACCTCCATTAATTGAACAACCTTCACCAGATGATACTCACCATTTTATTCTGCCTCTCCTCCATTGACAACGACCTCCATATCTCCGCCCCGTACACCGCTTCCACCAGCGCCAATATTTGTAGTGATACAAAGAGCAGTGAACCCATAAAACTATTCATACGCTGGCGTTTCAATCTCGAATTGGACTCCTATTGCGTCATTGACTATAGCTCCGGCTGCAACCTCTTCTACGGCCTCCAAGACTATGGCTTCGGGTTCTTCGCCCACGATGACCATCCTGATCATCATCATCATATCTTCTATCATATCCACGGCCTCCATGGCGGGGGCGATCATCATGATGTCGATGTCTGTCATAGTCCTTCTGTGGGCTAGCACTTCTGCTTCGACTTCGACTGTGGCTGTACCTCATGTATCTTCCAAATAACCTTCGTCGCAACTCTCGACTTATGATGTCGAGCTCTTCAAACAAATCTTCATAAAAAATCCTCAAAATGTTCCTGAATCTTTCGAGGATCCATTGCGTGACCAACTACAAAGGAATAGCCGGCAACTAAAAGACCAATGCAAAATACCACCGCGAAGGGAGAAAAAAGACCTGGCAATGGCCATTTTGTTCACCCAGCGGCCCTTCAAAATAATAAGATAAAATAGTACACATACATTAACCACATTCCAACTAATGGATCCTTGATAAGCAAGCCTGTTTAGACAATTTGCTACGAACGAATGGCAATTATAGGTGTACAGATTATAAGTTTTGTGCTGGAAATGATTCGTACAACTTTGAAGAGCATTGTCCCATGACATAGTTGTCATAAATCAAAGCCAAACCCTGACGATTTTCCACCTCCGAATTGGGTTCTGAACCCAAACACAAATATTGTCTGCGGATCTCTGACCTCATACAGCTTCGCGAGCTTCTCCTTCAGCTAAGCCTTGGACGCAGGCAGAGAGGACTCCCCATGGGAGCAGGCTCAGACAATGACGCCTTCAGCTTCATCTGCTAACCTTCCAGCCCGTGTGATGGCAACCGTGTTAGGAATATGAGCAACAATTTAAAATGGAGATGCACCAGATCTCCGTCACGCCAACTCGATAAGGCAAATATACCTATCAAGACTCGCAGTGCCTCTGCAAAGGAAAACAAAAAAAAATTATTCTAGTCCACGCGTTCAAAGAAGAGACGGCTGATATCGTTCTTTAACGCCAACATTATGGAAGTTTGTAGCACTCAGAAACTCCAATTTCTCATCGATCAACCCTCTCCATTCCGCTAGAAATCGAGTGGAGATGACTGAATCGCCTCCGCCGGAGACCATGACTGCTGCGAAGGGAAAAACAATGACAATAAAAAAAACAAACGAAAACCACCACATTCTTATGAACCACACCATCCCTTCTCTATTAAGCTCCTGGCACTTCAATATCCACTGCTTGTGCCTTCTCAACCTGCTGGAAATCATTCAAGTGAGGCGAGACTCTTTCCACGTGGGCCGCAGCGTCTCCTTCATGTAGTCGCAGAAGGTAGTGTTTCTGTTCCAGACTCCAACATCCCTTTCTTCACAAATCTCCAGTAAGATGTTTATAAAAAATTCTCGACAAATTCTTTGTTATCATATCGCAGTCTTATTGTTGTGAGCATGCCGCCACCTTCATGAAATTGGCCAAGCCATCAAACGTAATTGCGCTGATGAAAATTGAGCCTATTGATGACCGGCCGCTCTGCAAAATGCTTTCCGCTCTATGCATTTCTTTGCATATTTCCCAACTCTGCAGCGAACGCACTGCCAACACGGCCTGCAATGATGATAGCTGTAACAACCGGGCTGAGCTCTCGCGAGAAAGCGAGGGCCAACACACCTCCAATTGATCTCGTTAAGCCCAGTCTGGTAACATCATGCGATCCAGTGTTCAACATTTACTGTTGCTTTGCCAAATGGTTATTCATTGTCATGTCGAACGACCTCCAGCGATCTGCACACTCAGATCTTCAATCCACACACATTCCTCTCGGATCCATAGCTCGTAGTCACTAATCCACGCGATCTCTGTCACAGCATTCTAGAGCTTTTACCAACAGCGCTCCAGGCTCAGTCCTACGCAGCACTAGAACTGCTATCTGATGGACAAACAAAAAATTTAATAAAGCTATACAAACGTAGTAATTTATTTCTCTATGCCCAGGAAGGGCCAGAGGCCCTTACGAGCTCTGAAGCTCCGATACCAAGATAAAATAGCACACACACACTCAATATATATTCTATATACTGAATGAAGGAATTACACACATATTTATACAAGCAATAGTCTCAAGATAGGAATTCTATCTTAGACGTACAGTAGTGTGGTTGAGAGATTCTCTCAACCACACACTAAACTAGGAGAAACTATATTCTAGCTAATTCCTATTATGTAGAAACAAACTCCTCAAATGGAGAATTACAACTATAGACAAGTAGGAATTA
>CM076577.1:304642519-304776135 GCA_034641835.2 Pinus albicaulis
ATAAGGTTTCATGATGATCACCAGAAGTTGAATCTTTGCAAAATGTTTGGCTCTAAAAACAAAGCATGAGAATCTAGGCTATGATAGATCATAGGAAGCTAAGACATTAAATCTATGGGATGTTGGATATCATTGAATTAAATTGCAAGTAGAGATGATAACAAGTCGAATAAATGACACCTACCTGCCCCTTTTATAAAAAATAGGGAAAAAATTTACAGCTAGATATGCTTGGAAAAAGGAGGGCATGGTTGCCTCTACAGTGACAACTAGAAAATGAAACATGGAAACCCTATGCACAGTAGGTTGCATGAGTAAATGCTAATAATATATGTTGGAAAATGAAATTGATATGCTTGAGACGAAAATAAGTGAGGCCTATTCATAAAGCAGTTTGAAACTGAATCCACTGGTTAGAAATTGCCCCCCACCAGACAACGCTTCAGGCACCATTCAATTCTACATCTAGTATCCAAATTATCAAAATTCAGTTGTGCATAGTTTTGTTTTATGTGATCAAAACATAGTAATACCCACACAAATGTTCAAAATGCAAAGCATATATACATACGTTTTTTCTTTCTGCTTGAGGGCATGCATTGCACATACTGTGGCTAGGGTTCGAAGCCCATACTGTAAATGGGGTTATCGGGATAATCAGACACTACAAACGCACATACTGTTCTAGGGTTCGAAGCCCATTATAGTTTTGAAGATCTTAGAGATGGCAACATCAGCTTCACAAATGGCTACTAGCATCAATAGAATATTGGATCTTGTCACTACTTTCTCTGATGGATTGACAGATAAAATCATGGAGGAAAATCTTAAAGATGTTGATCTCAATGTTAGAGCTCGGGCACTCAATTCCCTGCTTCTAAATCATCAACTCCAGGTTTTCAAGCAGGGTGATTTCATAGTTTACAAGCAACAGGCAAAAGAAAAATTTGTAAGGTTTAAGAGCCTCTCATCTGAAGATATGCTCATATATCAAGTCATAAAAATTGTTGGAAATATGGGTATATGGAAAAAAAATATGAAAAGGGAAAAAAAAATTACAGCAACCACAGGTTAACAAAACATTGAAAAATCTAGAAGCTCGTGACTTAATAAAAGGGGTGAAGTGTGTTTCTAACCAGGAAATGAAGGTGTATATGCTAGCAGAATTGACACCTTCAAAGGAGATAACTGGAGGTGCATGGTGCACAGATAAACTTTGATATGGAGTTCACTAACATTGTTAAGCAACAGTGTTTGCAGTTAGTCTTGCAGCAGCGTGTAGCCACTATTGAGAGTGTTGCTGATTTTGTGAGAAAATCAGGGATATCAAAGGTGGAATTGAAGGTTTAAGAGCTGAAGAAAATGGTGATGTGGAAGAAGTGATAAGAACCGGAACCAGAGACTTTGCTGCTATAGGGGTTCCCAAGCTCAAATTCAGGAGTAGTCGGCATTTACGAACATTTCTTGTGGAGTTTTCCCTGTCTTGCAAGAGTGCACAGATGATGGCCTGATTTCTGATTTTCATGGCACGGAAGCTACATTATACATGCAATAATTGTTTAAACTCTTACCTTCTCATAGACATCTCAACAGATGGAGGAGGAGGGTGGCCTTCTTCTTCTTGAAACTGAATAATCGTGCTCGAGTCGAACTCTTCAATGCATTCAATATCGATGAGAGGGTTTTCAGGTTCCCCTCCTGTAGCTCTAGCTGTGCTCTACTGTTTTGGTTGGTAACAGAACGTTATGTCTTTTGTTTGCCCGCCAATACTCCACGACAACCCCTCTTCAAATTTATTGAAATTTAAATGGAGTGGGAAAATTATTTTCGGATGAGTCAAAGCATTTTAATCGAAAGGGTAAAACCTTTAAAAAAAACCAACAACAACAAAAAATTTATTCCAATATAATAAATATTTAAATTTCTTAAACTTTATTCAAATATGGTAAATAATTTTAATATTTTTCAAAACAAAGGTGGATGCTATGTTGGGTTTGCAAATCACTCTATATTTTTTATGTTATTTTATTTTTTTCATGGTATATGATTAATCTAGATTTATCTTAACTTCCAATCTATCAAATGTCTATAGAAATCAAATCTAAGGAATTTTGCATTTCAAGAGATTTAATTCCTCTCTCTCGGCCTTGGTAGTTCTAGAGTTAAAATATATCTAGATTGGCTTAATTATTAATTTTATGTTTTTAATTTTTATTTTATTTTGACAAACTCTAACTGTTAAAGATAACATTACAACGTTTTGACCATGGGAGAAGAATTCAACACTGGAGAAACCCTAGAGGCCCAAGGAAAAATTGCAGGTGGAGAAAGGGTCGTAGTTTTGACAAAGAGTGAACAGGATCTAGACAATGTGATCTCTGATATCCTTGTCAAAATGCAAAATAAGATTAAATGGTAACAATGAGTTTTTTATCCACATGATATATATTTTGTACAAATACGGTGGCCATGATAAACCCTTTTAAGACACGCAATTATTCATCAAATATGTTTTTTAGATGACATTTTGACTGCTTACTATTGGACCGACATGGAGGAGGAGGAGGAGTTGGTGGATTATGAACTAGAGGAGGGGGGTTTTCAAAAAATTTGGTCTAGTTCCAAGGATTTTATCCATTCGCATTTCAAAGTCAACTTAGAAGGTCACCATACTGTAGTTTCTGGGCATACCAGATCTTTAGAAAGCAAAGTTAAGAATTCAATAGGCAACTGTCTAGCGGTTCGAAGGCCCTAACCCCTACTCCAACCATGCACTATTTGGGTCCTTTAGTTTCGGCTAGCCCAGGGCCTGAGGACGTTTGTTAGGGGCTAGAGAACTCTTCTTGGGGTGTTTGGTTCTAAGTTTAGTTTCCCTATTGTCCTAAATATTGGAGGAAGACATATAATGTGTTACTACTTCCTTAGGGTTTTCAGAATTTTTTGAACACAGTGGGGGTTCTTCACTCTCATAAGCCTCTCTGGATAGTTTTCTTGTATGTCCTTCATCTCAAGTGCCATCAGCCTCGCCCTCCTTCGGCGAGCTAGTGAAGGAGAGCCTTGCCTCGACAACGGAAGAAGGTCAAACTAACATCATAAATGGGCTTGTGGTTTTCAGGGAGAAACACCCTTGTGAATAAGAATGAGTTATGATTCAAAATGAATATGAGAAAGCAAGGAAGTGGAAAATCCATTGTAGTGTAAAGAAGAAGAACAAATTCCTTCGTTCTCTATTTTTGGGAGTCAACGTCACCATTCAAAAGACTGAGGAAATGTCCCAAAAATACTTGGCGGGGTAAGTAAGGGGTTGAAAATGAAGGTCTTCAACCCTAAATGTGTGGGCAGACAAGGAAATCTTACCTATTGTAAAATTTCCTCCAGAGGTGTCGCTATTAGCCCAAGGTTGGATTCATTTGTGCTTCAAAGATGTAGCAGACACCCGAGAGGTACAACAAATGGTTTAGAAAATTGATTCATCTCCTATCCTTGTCAATTTCTAGATGTTCCTCTTTGATGCAAAGTAGGAGAGACTAGATATGGCCCCAATCTAGGTTCATCTTCCAAGTCTCCCTCTTAACTATCGAGACACCCTAATGTTCAAAGATATAGGTAACTCATTGGGATCTTATCTAGCCCATGAATCTACATATTTAGAGATGGTGATTAAGACATACACCCATATTTTGGTTAATATGGACCTCAGATAAGGGCTCATAGAAGGTGTTGTAGCTCCTAGAGATAGCCTTGAGTTGCAAAATACTAGTGCCTAGGACATGTTAAGATCAGAGGTTAAATATGGACAACTATATGAATGACTCTAACAGAAAATGGGTCAAGAGAATAATGGTTTTGGTGATTCAAAGATGGAGAAGACCATTTGAGCCTAATTCATGTGAATTTCATATATTCATGAGTGCTCAGGAGGATATGTGGCTTGATGGATTTTAAATGGGCCAAGTATAAAACAATGAGCAAAAACCTAAAAAATATGCAGAGGCGTTGAGAGAGAATGGAGAAGGAACCCACAAGAGACAGGCAGGGTAGGAAGGGGTAGATGGAATGAATGAGGGAAGTATGGATTTCGCTCACCATCACACTTAATCAACGACACTTTCCTCTTTCAACTAAATTGAAAGGAAGATAGATTCATTTTAAACACTTTGATAGTTAGGATTTCCCTTCCTTTCTCCTTCTCCACCTTATGTGTGGTCACAGGCCAATAGAAGGCATGGATATCGGGATTGGGGTGTAGTGTATTCAGATATTGGGTTATGAAGGAATACATTTTAGGTGTAGGCGGGGCCATATGTATGGGCACCTGGCTAAAAACTATAGCTTCCACTTTTTGCGTAGGACTATCCATCAAGAGGCAATGACATATTAGGTTAGAAAAGGGTTCTAGATTGGACTATACCAGTTATGTTTCCTTCACAGGTACAAGACTTAGGGCTCTTCTTTGAATATCACCTAACGACCATACCAAATATACTTGGACTGCCATCAATTTTCCCAACCACAATCAATTCTTTTACTAATCTAATGAACACAACGTTGGCCTCATCTAGGGCTCTTCAAATATGCTAATGACTATACCAGATGTTTCCTTCACAAGTACAAGACTTAGGGCTCTTCTTTGAATATCACCTAACGACCATCCAAATATACTTGGACTGCCATCAATTTTCCCAACCACAATCAACTCTTTTACTAATCTAATGGACACAACGCTGGCCTCATCTAGGGCTCTTCAAATATGCTACCTAATAGCGATTTGAGTACCTCTCAAAATCACTATTCTTGTGTACCAATTCTTTTTTGTACAATCTATGAACAAATTTGAACTACTCCTCTTATCATCCTTCTAAAAATTTGTAGATTCTTGAACTAGGGTCACAAATCATCCACTAAAAGTCCATTGTCTAACTGTTTATAGGTTGCTTTAGAACTTTGTCCAAAATGACATGGATAGTCCACCAAAATCAACTCCTCTTCATGTCAATCCATTCCTCATATGGCACATTACTTCTTCTTCGTCTTCTACTCAAGTTCCACCTTCTTTGGATTTGTTATCTCCATACATAGTTCTGCAAACCATCTTCCAAATCTATGGTATATATTGCAAAGACAAACCTCTCTCTAAGGGTGATGACTAGGTGTTATAAGTTGTGCAACACTATCAAAGAAGTCACAAGGGAATCCAAAAGGGAGTGGAGGTATGTTTTTTGTGTTAAATTGTTGGTCCTAGTTTGGACAGTTGGAACATTTTAGTACAGCCTGTGGAAGCAAAGAAGGGAGGGCTAATGTGTTGGTTAGAAGCCCTAACTAGTGTAATGATTGGTGATAGGATCAAATTAATATGCAACCTGTGGGAGCCATGTGTTGGGGTTCTCTTGGGTGTTAAGAAACCCCAACTAGGAGCAGATCTCGCAATGAATGGGTGTCCTAGGACAGGACTGTTAGAGAAGTCTCTTGGCAGCCACGGAGGGAATATGGATTGGGGGTTAAGGGAATAGGGAATTTAGTGGTTATGGGTTAAGGGCTTATGTTTTTGTGATAATTGGACTCCTAATCCCCTTATCACCACTATTTTGGGTTCCCCTATCAATTTCTCTTGCTTCCTTCCCTCTAGGTCCCCTAGGCCCTATGAAATTAGGTCCTAAGCCCCTTTCTCATTCTCTAATGCTAGGATTATAGATCTTAGTAAACCATGCTTGCACCTTTGACTTCTACACATACATGCTACCCTTGTGTCCCCTTGACCCGTTCAATACACCATAAGATACCCCCCCCCCCCTATAAACTTTTTGGTTATGTCATTCCACTTTTCCTAATGTTATGACCCCCCAAATTTGGTCTCAATGCCCCTATAAGTACACCCTTGGTCTCCCTTGGCTCATAGAGTAAACGCATTAGGGGTAATGGGTTGTGATAAGGGATCCCCTAATCCACTTATCACAACTAGAAATAGGCTTATGAACACCATCAATATCTATTGTAGGTGTTGCGATGAATGCAGTAATGAATACAAAATTTTTGGTCAATAGGACAAGAATCATCAAGATGTTGAACCATACAATGTAAAGATGGTTTTCAATGCTAGCTAGTGATTTAGTCACATAAAAGAGTCCCTCATAAATTTGCGCTTTGGGACACCCCTAGGATTCAATAATTAATCTAAAGTGAGAGGATTCGTTGCTAAGGTGACAATGGGAACGACCTTTGGTTGACGCAAAATGACACTTGGTGATCCTTACAAAACTAGGGTGTCGGTTTCATCATCAACAAGAGGCACAATTGACAAGTGGCAACATCTCACATTTAAGGGACTTAGCAACAAATATTTATGCATGTTTTTCCACTGAGGGTACCTTAAGAGGGAGCAAGTTTTACATGCAGGTAATAGTGAACCTCGGGATGTGGAGCAACCACAAGATGAGGATCATGGAGTGGAAGAAACCACTCATGCAGAGAAATTTCGTGCCAGATGGGCAGAGGGAGTGCATGCAGCTATAACACCAGGTGAGAGGTGGGGTGACATGCATGAATAATCCCAATAGGAGATTTCTGGGCAGGATTCATGAGATGGTGTGGATCTCATGAATTGAACCTGGCTACGAGGTGCCCACAGCACAGCAGTAGCATGATCAGTTGGATTGATGCAAGCAAATCAAAGTGACAGTGTCAGATACTGGAGCGCAAATCAGAGTTGACAGCAAGTGCAAAGTGCATGGGTGAAAGAGTTCAACAGCGCAGTGGTTCCTAATGACATGTGCAATTGGGCCCAGCAGAAGTCAAAGACTTTGATGATAGATGCATCAGATTGATTGAGTTGTTTGGAGCCTATTCAGTTTCAGAGGAGTTGCAGAGCAGATGCATGGAGTTGCATGGCGCTTGTGAAGGTTGCAGGGCGAACGCATGGAGTTGCATGTCGCATGCAAAGACAATCCTTTCTTGTTGAGAGGGAGCGTTGAAGATGGCAACAAGAAACAGTGAAGGAGGCATCCTGAAACATATTTCCTGATCCTAGTTGGAAAGTGATCACCTAAACTAGGTGGGGGCCACACAAGTGATTTTTGTCGCAAAGTCTATTTTTAGACTATGTCTATTTTTAGACATATGGATCATGGTATATGAGTTGCAGGATGCTATTTATGGATGATTGGTCAAGTTGGTAAAAATAGATGGACCTCTATTTTTATACATTGGGTGAAGTCTATTTTTAGACTGCCAGTCTAAAAATAGATCAGTCAAATATTATTAGCCCTTAATAATATTTGGACTATAAACATTATCTTATCCTCTTGGAGCACTTCAGTTTGATGCTTGGATGTGGCACATGCAGCTGACAAAAGGAAATATGCTTTTCCTAGCGGTTAGTTGAGCTATTGCATGGTTGACTTCAGTTAGAACTCATGTGGCAGAGTTTGGTGGAGTTGATGAGACAGTTGGTGGAGTTGTGTTAGGTTTAACTTAGTTGAACTAGTTGTATTTAGTCTAACTGACAAATACACTAGTGATGAGTGGTGTGAATTAATTATTAATTAATTCACTAATTATTAACTCATAAATAAACTAAAGAATACATCAGTTAACTGCAATGCATGGACAGTTCAGTGGAGACCAGTGTTAGAGGTGGGTGAAAGGGTGAGTCTACTATCGGTTGTGACTATAGCTGTGCATGAGATTTGCACACACATTGATTGAGATTGCCAATGAGGATTGCGCAGTACAAGCCAGTGGGATTCGAACTTGGATCTCATCATTATTCATCTTGGATTGCGCAGTAGAGGCAGGCAGACAGGTGGAAGAGATTTGAATTTGTGACTTTTTCATATCTGAGCTAGTTTGTGTGTAGCATGTGAGATAGTGTTGAGAGATGTGAGGAGCTTTGTGCTATGTATTGTTACATGTTCTCTATCATTATAATATACAGATATTTGGGGGTTTTCAGCTGTAAGCTTTCCCCATTACATACTGTGTTATATGTGTGCTTGATTATGTTTTAATGTGTGCATGCGACTTCTTCTATTTCCGCAAATTGATGATCAATTGTAGAAGAGGTTATGTATTATGCATGAAGCTTAAATAGTGTGTAATCAGGATAATCTCGGTGAATAATTCAGCTATTATTCAAATTTCTACATATGCAACCTGAGATTTCAGGATAAAAAGAGCAGGCTCCAACAACAATTGCATAGAAGCCTTTATTACTCAAATAGAAGAATGTCACAACAAGTTGTCATCTCTCAAAAGATCCTACTACAACCTACAAGCTAACAGTACTCACTCTTATTATCTATTTCTACAAATGTCTAACTAGTGTGCCCATCCTTTTCATTTATAAGTTAAAAGAAGGTGTTGTTAGAAAACAGGCTAATGATAGCGTTAGTGGTGCATCTCCCTTGAGCGTGAGAAACTCCCTCATAAATTTGCCTTGTATGCAAGGCTTTTCTTTTAGAGTAGTGCATTATCATAGTGAAAACCCTCCAGAGCTAGCTGCACCGGTTTTCCCACATTGGGTTTTTTCTGGTGATAGTTGTCCAAAAAAATCGTGTGTCACTTTGTCTATGAGCATTTTATTTAATATTTTATCTGTATGTGTAGGTTGCTAGTTGTATTTACTATTTACTTCGCTAATTTATTGAATATTTCATAAATTAACTTGTAACTTAATTCAATTAGGAGAAGTAAATCAAGATATTGCAATAGGGTTTCTTAGATTAAGAAATTTTCACATTCCCTAGGTCTAGCCCCATTAAGTCACCTAGGGCAAAAATTTCCCAGGAGTCTAGCTAGAGGAAAATTTTTATCTCCTAGAGGCAGCTGCGTTGCTGGGTGCCCTCACTCTCCTCAGAACTTGGGCCAATTCCGACGATGGAATCTCTGGATACCTCAAGCCCTAGCTCTAGGATCAAGTTTTTCCTAGGTGTTCCCAAGGATAGAACCTAGTAGGATCAATTTGATCTATCGAAGTAAAAACACTTGTCCGATCGTTTCCCATCACCTTGTACAGGATAGGAACATCATTGGTTGCTAAATTCCATCCCTGAACCTGGGCTAGGTCCACTTGGCCCCGTGTGGTCCCATTTGGTGTCAAAGGCCTTTCATCAAGGACCATTTGGGAATCCAATTTCCCAAAGCATTTTAGGGATTGAGAACTTCCTTCATAAGTCTTATTCTTCTCCCTCAACCCTTCAATCCCCCTCCTCTCTCCCTAGAAGATAATTCCCTTGCTTAAAAGGAAAGCAAGTCCCACTCTTTATTTTATCTTAGGGAAAGGGTTTTGAGGGTCACTTCCCACCTATTCATTGACCTATACTCTACAAGTGACTTCCTAAACTACCGGGACTCCACCCATTGGTGAAATTCCATGAAGAGCAAGGAGCCTTAGATGTGGTGACAATGGGCTAAGCCTCCATCATTTCCCTTGTCCTAGCAATTGCCCTCTTAGGAACCCCTTTTAGATCCACTACTCGTTTGAGTGGTAACAAGTTGTTCACAATTCCATTTGTGAACAACTCTTTGGTATGCCCACTTTTGCCATACTACAGCTCCAAGATGAGAAGTCCAAAGCTATGGAGGCTTCCCTTCTTCTCACTGAATCAACTCTCTACAATATAGTGAACTAGGGCTAGCTAGTTGGCACACTTGACTGTTACTTTATTCCTTCAAAGTCTGCACATCCTTAGGCCCTATACACCTTCCCTTCTACAATTTTGTTGTCCTTCACCAGAACAAGAATCAGGGCTCTTCTTTGATAGTAACCTAACAACCCTCCAACTGTACTTGGCCTACCATCAATCTGCCCAACCACAGTCAATTCCTTTTACTGATCTAGGGCCCACAATATTTTCTTCATCTAGGGCTCTTCAAATCTGCCACCTAACAATGGTTTGAGTCCTCTCAAGATCATTGTTCTTGTATATCTACAATTATATCTTTGTTGTCCAATCTATGAACAAATATGAACTACTCCTCTTATCATACTTCTAAAAATTTGTAGATGACTGAACTAGGGTCACAAATCAGCCACTAACAGTCCATTTACTAATTTTTTATAGGTTTCTTCAGATCTTTATCTAAAACTTTATGGAAATTCCACCAAAATCAACTCCTCTGCATGTCAATCCATTCTTCATATGGCACATTTCTTCTGCATGCTCAATCTTCTGCTCAAGTTCCACCCTCCTTTGGCTATGTTGTTTCCACACATACTGAATCTGCAAACCATCTTCCATATCTGCGGTCTTTATTGCAAAAATAAACCTCTCTCTAAGGGTCACAACCCATCTTCTTCTACGCAAATTTGTCACAATCTTAAGGTCATACCTTATGAACTAAACATGCTAGGAAACTGTCCTAACTAGGGCATTATATTTATGTACTTCTAATTGTTGTAGAACAAACCCTATCCACACATAGAAGAAACATGACTCTTGCCTCCATAAGAGACTCGAACTAGCTCATATGGATCCATAGATTCTGGGCATTTCTTTGACTGAATCTTGACATGAACTTCAAATCTCAATGTCAACCCTCAAACTACGGTTAACTCAGTCAATATTACGTCTGCATCGACTTCTGTTATGGCTCTAAAATACAGTGCAAGCCCTCCTCCATTTATGTTGGTCTTTATCACAGACCTTGCGGCCTACTAACCACCACAAGGAAAGATGGTACCAACCCTCTCTTCTATTTCATGTAGAAAATCTAACCAACGGGATTCAATCTGATCTTGTAATCATGTACTAAAACAATATACTGAATCCTTGCTACAATTTGTGTAAACAAAACACAATCGCACAATCACATATAAGTAAGAGAAAAAAGTTATCAATCACACAACACAAGATGTATCTAGGGAAGCAACTGCTCAAAACCCTCTATCTCTATTTTGTATTAAGTCAAGGAATCATGAAACAACACAATGCTTAATCTCTCTTGAGATTCTCCAGCACTTTGCCAATTGTCTCCTACTAATCTAGGAAAAATCGGTCTAGTACTTAGCCAATTCTTAGCCTTCCTTCAGCCTGCCTTGCTCACACAATTCCTATGGAATTATCTCCATATTAACTAGGAAAATCAACCTTCCTTGATTGCGCAATCCATCATGGCATCCCATTGACTTTATAATTGCACATGGGAAATTTTCTAACTGATATTTATGTTCCTCTAAACTGTGTTACAATAAGGATCAAGGGTCTTTTTATTATTTAAAATAAGATAAAACCATAAACAACCAAAACCCTATCCTGAGGAGATGTAACACCAAGAGTTTATGGGCCCCGTTGGGGTTAGTTGGGCAGCCAACTTCTTGGGGTTGTAACTTGGTCATATGATCTTCGTTTGATGCACATGATACCTCGTTAGAAAGATCTCTCCAAGGACTACAACTACTAATATGATTTCTATGAAATCACCAAACCTTTAATGCCCAAAAATCATCGTTTGGGGCCTCAAAACGGCTTCGAAAGTTCAAGACCCGAAAAACAGACAAAAATAGTAAATTGTGCTATAATTAAGGAAACTGAAAGACTGAAAGAGATAATGGCAAGGGCCCAAGTGGAATAGGCGGGTGGCCACCAATATCCACCTCGATCACCTTAAATCGAATTTCTTGAGCTAACTCAATCATCATGACTTAGTTAATTGACACAAGTTGTTATGAGACGAAATCACAATTTATTGTCCAATTTATTTAAGGTAAAAATAAATTAGACGCCTCACATTCCTCACTCCTGGTACATCAAAATTCCTCACCAGTGTGCATGAATTTTTTTTTGTCCTTTCTAGTCGCCAATATCACTGTTTCTTGTTGCAAATTTCAACACTCCCTCTCAAAAAGAAAGGAATTCAATCTATCCCCATCCGGTACATTTGGAATGTTCTGCATGCTACACTTCTCTAGTGTTGTTTGCACCTGAAAATCCTGAAACTGAATAGCCTCTGAACAACTCAATCAGTATAATGCATCTGTCATTAAAGTCTTTTGACTGCTGCTAGCTACTACACCTGTCTAGTACTGGATTCTCTGCACTGCTGCTGACATCTGCATCCGTGCCCTTTGAATTGTTGCTAACTCTATTTGTGCTCCAGTATTTGACATCTGTCACTCTGATTTTTGTCTTGCTGACATGTGACTACATCAATCTAACTGATCCTTCTTACTACTGCTGTATTGTGGGCTCCTCGTAGCCAGGTTCGATCCATGAGACACGCCATGTCAATGGACCTTGCCCAAATTTCTTATCTTTGGATTATGTCTACACATAACCCCACTGTACACCTCGAGGTATGGCTGCTCCCTCTTCCCATCTGGCTCGAAATTTCCCCCTCATGGAGGTCTCTGCTTGAATGGACGCTTCCACTCGGTCTCCTCTCTGCTTCTCCAATTGTGGCAGCTACTCCACAACCTTATGAGATTGCTTCTCATGAGGATGCATGTTGAGAGGTAATTTATGCTCCCTCTAAACCACCAAGTCTCTAACTTCTGCCTTTGCCCTCAAAGCTTTGCATGCATCTAGTAACTCAAGTGCATATAGGTTTTTGACTCGCACACAATGTTATTGTCCCGAAGTTACAAAAAGTTTCTAAAAAAGAGTTGATTTTAAATCGATGATATCTCCCTCATCCAAGCTCCGATTTGACCGATTTTTTTTTTCCATTTGGGTATATTTTTGCAAGGAATCCAAATATTCTATTTGTTTTCGAAAATTTCACACCAAAATCTTCAGATATTCTCTACAAAATCGCTGCCCAAAAAATTCCTGCTCTGATACCATGTAGAAAATATAACCAACAAGATTCAATCTGATCAGGTAATCTTCTAAAACAAGATACTGAATCCTTCCTACAATTTACGGAAACAAAAATCGATCACACAATCACATATAAGTAAGAGAAATAAATTATCAATCGCACAACAACATGATATATTTGGGAAAAGCAACTAATCAAAACCCCTCTATCTCTATTATGTATTAAGTCAAGGAATCATGAAACAATACAATGCTTAATCTCTCATGAGATTTTCCAGCACTCTGTCAACTGTCTCCCATTGATCTAGGAAAACTCAGTCTAGTACTTAGCCAATTCTCATCCTTACTTCAGCCTGCCTTGCTCATGCAATTCCTAGGGAATTAACTCCTTATTAATTAGGAAAATCAGTCTTCCTTGATTGCGCAATCCATCATGGCATCCCAATGACTTTATAATTGCACATGGGAAATTTTCTCTGAATACAACTGATATTTATGTTCCCTTTAACCTCTATCTCAACTAGGTATTCCTCGAAACTGACATGCATGCAACTATTAATAGCGAATTATCAGTTATCTGATTGATCACTCATTGTGAATTAAATCTAATTTAATTCACTGGACCTCTCACTAGCTCATCACTCAGTTAGAACTAGTTAAATTGATTCTAACTCATTTAATTGAGTTAATTACACTTGCACCCCACTAATGCATTAACTTCAACTGGACCCCAAAAATATTAGAATCCCTCTGGATGCCTCATATTAGACCCTCAACTCGAATTTCTTGAGCTAACTTGGTCATCATGACTTAATTAACTGACACAAGTTGTTATGAGATGAAATTACAATTTATTGTCCAATTTATTTAAGGTAAAAATAAATTAGACACCCCACATTCCTCACTCCTGGTGCATCAAAATTCCTCACCAGTGTGGGTGCATTCTTTTTTGTCCTTTCTGGTTTCCAATCTCATCGTTTCTTGTTGCAAATTTCAACATTTCAAAATTTGATGCGGCCTTCACACAAAGAAACCATCGAAATCACATGCCCAGATTCTCATGAGAAACCTCTCTTAAGCTTGATCTGCCATAAGAGAACCAACAATATGCCATCCTACTTCCTAGCACAAACCGACCATTAAGGTATGCAACATTCTTCTAAACCCTCACATGATGATCTTGCTCTTGGAGGATGATCATGACCTCCCTTTAGCAACCCTTACTCGGCCCTCGTACTCGACCTACTTTAGGACTACATCTCTCTTCACCCCCTTAATGTGCCAAATAGTGGGAATACATGTCAAACATGCTAAGATGTGCCAAGTGATAAGGCATGCCAAGATGTGCAAGGGTGTGTCAATGCATGTCAGGGACTGTCAAGACAACAAAAGGGAGCAAAAATTTAAACTACAAGTAAATGAACATATAAGAGGGTTAATAAGTCATCAATTTACCTTTTCCAAGAGGGGCATGCTAGGCACACTAACACTAGGCAACAATAGGTGCCAAGTGCAATGTCTTAGTGCATTCTATGTGCCAAGTATTCCTTTGTTGCTTCTCATCTACTTTCCAACAATTTATCATCACAAATAAATTTAATATTAAACCATGCTAAATCATACCAAGGCATCTCAACATATTCCATACATGCTAAGACTTTCCAAGCGCCAATATGCGTCAGGGACTAGTGTTATGCATGTTATGAAGTGGAAGGGAATGTTGAAGAGTGCTAAGGTGTGCTAGAGAGTGATAATGTATGTTGATGAGTGTTAATGAGTACTAGGAAAAAACATTAAGGGAGAAGTACTAGGTAAAAATTCATGGAAGTTAATGAATACAAGGAATGTGTACTGCTAGAGACTAGTGTTAATGGTCAGTGTTAGTTTTCATGCCAAGGAGGGAGTGACAAGGTATGCTAAGCATTGGTAAGGCATGCTAGGGAATATAGGCATGTTAAGAATTCCCAAAGTGTGCTTGGGAGTTCCAGGGTGTGCTAATTATATCATGTGCCAATTAATAGTGCCAAGATATGCCAATACATGCTAGGTGCTAAGGATGTGGCGCAGGGTGCCAGGGTATGTCAATATGTGTCAAGGCAACAAAACGAAGAACCAATGAGAGGGTTAATACGTCGGGACTTTATCTTTTTGAAAAGGGGCATGGTAGGCACACTAATAATAGGTCCCAATACATGCCAAGTGGCATTGTGTGCCAAGTGCTAATATATGTCAATGCATTCAAGGTGTTCCAGGGCATGCTAGGGACTATATGCAGCATGCCAACACATGCTAGGAGAGTTCCATGTTGTGCTAGCGCATGCCACCATGTGCTTGGGCATCAGTGTCATCACAAGATGTTATAGGTACAAAGATGTTCTAAGACATGTGGGGTGCTAAGAAATGTTAGTGTGTGCCAAAGCATTAATTCAAGGTGTGCCCAGATTGTTGAGGATTGTTAGGTCTTTCTCATTAATAGAATTGTTAGAGCTCGATTATGTATTAAATAATATATTTCCTACACACAATAGCAGAACTTTATCTAAATGGAATTTTATAGATAATAAACTTAATAGATATGAATCATGTGTTGACTCATAGGAAATCTCTATTCGACTAGTCATTACTTGAGGGAAATGATACATGCTTATTACTTCTTAAAAAATTGACTAACACTAACCACTATGGCCTTGGACATATTATAAAAAATTCTCCACAATAATGGTATTAAATTGTTATCTTTTGACAAAAAACATATTAACAAGCACATAACGTCATCAAAAACTCATTGGAACGATCAATGATGACGGACATTTTTTGATTGTCACCAAAAGTAACAAAAAGAGCATTGGTGAGGGTCATTAAAAGTTCGTCACTAGAAGTGTCACCAAAGAGAGAATTAGTGATGGGCCTTTAACGACCCTCACCAAAAGTGAAATTTCTTTGGTGACGGACCATAAAGGACCATCACTATATACACTTACAGTGATGGTTTTTAGTGATCAATGATGATGGACATTTTTTGACCGTCACCAAAAGTAACAAAAAGAGCATTGGTGAGGGTCATTAAAAGTTCGTCACTAGAAGTGTCACCAAAGAGATAATTAGTGATGGGCCTTTAATGACCCTCACCAAAAGTGTCATTGAAAATGTCTTTGGTGACGGACCATAAAGGACCATCACTATATACACTTACAGTGACGGTTTTTAGTGATCAATGATGACGGACATTTTTTGACCGTCACCAAAAGTAACAAAAAGAGCATTTGTGAGGGTCATTAAAAGTTCGTCACTAGAAGTGTCACCAAAGAGAGAATTAGTGATGGGCCTTTAACAAACCTCACCAAAAGTTTCATTGAAAATGTCTTTGGTGACGGACCATAAAGGACCATCACTATATACACTTACAGTGACGGTTTTTTAATGACCGTCACCATATGTGACATTGGTGACAGACCTTAAAGGTCAGTCACAAGCATGACCCTCACCAATGTGCTTTTTTCTTGTAGTGAAAGTTGAGGTTTCCATTGATGAAACAGAAGAGGAGATCATTGATGATTTCCTGAGTCATTGGGTAAATCCAGATCAACTGGATAATGTAAAACCTTATATTTTTGTAATTGATAATTTTGATGTGATTACAGGTTTTACTGAGGAAGATGTGCAATATTGTGAAGCTGTCACAAGTATGAGGAAGTATCTTTCGATAGATAAATAATCTGAAGCAGAAATCAAAGATGAGGAATGTCTCTTGAATAAGGACAAAAATAATGCATTTGAAGCTGTTACAACACAAGGACAAGTTCTTGTGAATGAATAAGAGGATCAGTCTGAAGCACTGATAAGTGAAGCAATAGTTGAGACTGTTGAAACTTGTAGTTTTCAAACAGGAAAGTTGTGTTTGAATGCAGGGACTATAAGTGATGGTGAAATACTTCAGCAATGCCACAGAGAAATTGCATTGCTGGAATATTTGTTGGAGAATTCAGAGTATGAAAGAGAGATTGCAACAGAAGGCAGAGCTCACTACAGTGAACGAGGGCAAGAAAACATCATGGAGGCATATGATGTGAAAGGAAGACTAGTTGATAGTCTTGGGAATTCTTCAGAGAATTATTTGAGATGTTTGAATCATCATACTGATGTGTTGATAGAGATGGAAAATTCAGGAAAACATACTGAAGTGCTGGCAGAAGAAGAAAAGGCACTAAGGCCTTATGAATTTTGTTTTAACAAGTGTTTTGTGAATGCAAGTGTTGTTGCAGGTGCTGGAGAACATTTGACTCAATTGAGCAGTGAAATGAAAGAAGAAGAAGAAAATTCTGTGGATATCTTTAATCCATGGAATAAAGAACTTGAGTTGCTGGAATTTATGCTGAATAATCAGAATTTAGCACAGGAAAATTCTCAATTTTATAATTGGGAATTGCAGATACAAGAGAATGAAGACAGTAGAAAGTAGGACACAATGTACCAATCCAGTAAATTGCTGATAGGAGAAGGAAGAGAAGAAGTTTTCTGTTGCAGAAAACAAGAGGGTATGGATGATTGGGTGGCAACAAGAAATCAGTAGTCTGAAGGATTATTGGATAGAGAGATTGAATCAATCAGAAAGATAATGATGAAATTATCCCAGAGAAAGACATCAGCAAGAAAGAGAAGCAGCAGCAGCAAAAAGAAGATAGAAATAGATTGTGAAAGTGCAACCAATGGAGCAAGGCAGCATAAACTATGGAGACCTAGAGAAAAGAAACAAACATCAACAGATGTTGATGATAACTTGTAGAACAAAGTGTGGGATCCAGGGACACAAGGAAAAAGACTTAAAACACATGATTAGGAGATCATGATAATTTTCAACCTTGGGAGTCTGATGTAGGGGCATTAGATTCGAAAAATACTTTGTATTTTATTAAACATAAGGGGTCTTGTGTTTTTGAGAAAATATTGATTTTCTGTAAATATTAATGAGATTTTTGAGTGATTTTAATTAATTATTGTGAGGATTTTTTAATGTTCCCAAATGATTTGGAGAACATGAGAGAAATTATATTTGAGATATCTAAGAATTAATTATGAAGCTTAAGTTAGATTTGGCTTCAAGATTTTAGGGATAAAATCTACATTGTAGGGGTTTGTTGAGATATTTGAGGACTTTGTTGAGTTATTGAAGGGATTTGAACCTAAATTGGTTCATCCAAATTTGTATAAATTAATAAGCCTAAAAGGAAAAATAGATTAGAAAAGGAGAGAGGTAGGAGACATGAATTAGTGAGGTTTGGACAACAGAGTTTGTCAGCCTACAGGCTTTTGTAAAAGGGCCATTGATTTGAAAATCATGCCATGGACAAGAGGTTCTCTGTAATTGTTTGCTTATATATGTGTGGAATTTGACTTTTGAGTCATATGAGCATTGTTGAATTTGAATCTCTGTGAATATGCTTGATTTTAATAAGTATATGAAAAACTCTGAAATAGGCTCTGAGATGTGGCTCTGCACATATTTGAAGAAATTGATATTACTTAATATCGATATTGCATTTGTTAATTGAAATTGTGAATCCGTGTGAAAATAAATGAGGCTCTACATGTGTAGGGAGAATCGATTTAATGTCGATTTTTGTTTTTGCATGGGTAGCATTGAAACTAGATTGGAACATCGTGGGATGGAGTCAAAGGCACAGTTTTTGAAGACATAGAGGAAACTATAATGCATTTTTCAGAGGTGCTAGATTGAAGATTTGAACCTATGAATTAAAAGAAAAGTTTCTAATTGAGATCAAGATGGAATGGATTCTCATTTTTGTAGGAATGAGACGGTGCTGTGCGTGAATATCGTTGTTAACCAATCAATAACCTGAAGGCATGAAGGAACTACGTAGGGATTGGTCGTATGCTGGGTTGTTCAAAATTGAAGCTGAAAGCGGAGTTTATAAAGGCACTGAAGAAATGGAACAACGGAATCATGAGATGAAGGATCGTTGACCAACATTGGTTTATAACAGAGAGAAGGCGGTTGTATTTTATTCGCTTGCCTTTATCAGTACTGAATGTGTTTAAAATTTTGTGTAAGCATTGTTGGATTCGATTTACTAAATCAATATTCACTTAGTCAATCCCACTACAGAAAACTGCTGTAGAGTGAATTTGGGATCTATTTCCATTTCTATTGTGAAATTGTGCTGGGCGCTAGTCAAGACAAAGAATCGAGAAGGCTTTGATCCTGTTGGTGAAGGATTGATGGTAATTTAATGTTTATATGGTGTAATTGAACTCATGTTCTCAGCGCATGAATTGAGTGAGTATAAACATTAAAACAAGAGAGTTGAAGATTGTTTGAAATATTGAATTGAACATACATTGAAATAAATCTCATCAAATTTGACGAGGCCAATTTCATGAGTGATTTGGTGTTGTGCATGGTTTTGAATTCCGCAGTTTATACCATGTGATTTATAGCTATTGAAGAACTGTATTATCGATGTGAAGTAAGTTCAATATTCAGCACAGAGTTTTGAAATGCAAAGAAAGAGCATTGAATTGCAACGTTCGAGTAGCATGAATCTGATTTGAAGACTCAAACGTAGAGCAAGAGCGTTGAATTACAGCCTTGAACCTGTAGTATGAATCTCATTTGCAGCGTTAAACGCAGAGCAAGAACGGAAGATACAAGTCGTCCGATGAAATTGACAGAGTTGGTAAGTTGAAATGCTGTGGGTGCCAACGTCTTATATGTTGGCAATGTTGGCATGTGGATTTCATCCAAGGTATGGCCATAGTGTTTAAATGATTTATTTAACATTTAAATGTTAAATAGATTCAATATTTGAAGAATGAAATGAAGTGATAAATAAAGCCGAATGCAACAGTACTAATGAATACATTATGTAAGCCATGATCAATCTAAGATATATTATGATTTTTAGTGCCTTGGATGCTATTTAGAGTCGAGGTATTAAAAGAAATATATAAATGTTGGGTTTGATTATAATCAGGAAGTTGATTTCCATTTTCATAAGGGATGAAAGTTAAAGTTTATACCTTGGCTCGATAATTATGAAGAAGGGTTTCAAAAGGAAACAAAGCTTTTACATATGAATTTTGTATATTGGTTTCATAACCATAAGATTTAATTAAAAGAGTGCTTCCACTTATGCAGTGGTTTTATAACCATAGTGAATGAATTTTAAAAGGAGCTTCCACAATTCATGATTTGTTGAGTTTGCCCAAACATAGAGTTTATTTGGGGCATTTATTGAGATGCATTTTTTATATGCATAGCATTGGAGAAGAATGTTGGTAAAGGCAGGGTGACCTGCCATCATTTCTTCTCATTTACACTACAACTCCATGCAACTCCATCAGGGAAAGTTTTAAGGATAGAAAATTATCTTGAAGTTTAAAACATTGGAAAATCTCACTAGTCCCTAATATGTGAATTATAAAATAGTTATTTATATATTTGTAAATTATTCAAATTTATAAGGATTTTATATATAATATATATATAATGTTGGCGATATTTAAGGTAAAATAATTCTATATTTCAAAATTTGGGCGAATCATTTTTAGAAAAAATGGAAATTGGCAAATCGTTTTTTGGGAAAATCATGGAAAATTAGCCCACCTGCGAATATTAGCCCCTAAAATTTTCCATGAACTCCATGCAATTGATGGTCACTTTTAGACTACTACATTGGCCACAAATGAGAACATTAAACCATTTCTATTCTTGATGAATGCAACATGTGCAGGTGAAATATATCAAAATATCTACACTACGCTCTCTTAAATTTTCGGCATCTTCTTCCTGTTTCCAACCATCGGTTTTTAACACTGTTCTCTTTTATTAAGCCTCAATCACCTCATGTAAAATGAAATGTAATATATCCTAACAACTAAGCACTCACTATTTACACCACCTATTTTTTTTGACTCAATATCATTACTGTGTGGTGATTTTTATTCATTTCATAATGAATACTTGGTTCATAACCGATCATTGGTAGCTCCAAACTATTTCGAAAACCCTAACATGTTCTTGACATGTTCGAAATGGAAGTATGTCAATAATTTAATTTATGTTAATTAGATATTTCGTAGGATGTTTGGGTATAGGTTCTTGAAATTAACCAAATAGAAGTATGTTAATTATTTACTTTATGTTAATTAGATATTTCGTAGGTTGGTTGGATATATTACAGATCACCTAAGAATAGAAACTGAAAACCTTCTCATATTTTAAGATGAAGGGGAACCTTCTTTCCATTCCCAAAAGCTGCCCCTTGTGACCCAATCACTTGGGATGAGAATCTCATTTTTTTTTTCAAAATAATGTGATGCGCTCTTTCCTTAGTGTTGGGTTTTCAAATATGAAGTTGACTAATATATGTATATAAAAGATATGTAATTTAAAAAAAAAAAAAATAATTGAAAAAAAATATGTATAATAAGTTATTAGGATATAATGTAAATGCATTAGTTATTAGTTAGACAAATGTTAAAACTACTATCAAATTATACATACTTACAGGTAAAATATAATTAATCTTTTTTGTGAAATAAATAGTTTCATATTATTTTTTGTGATGGTTTTTTTTTGGAATGCTCAATTTTAAAAGTGTTTTTCTTTTTTTCACAACTTAGATGTTAACTTATTACCAGAGATATTTACTAGGTAAGATTCCTATTATTTTTATGCTACATATAGAAGATAGACACTTTGGCTGGGTCCACATGCAAACCTCACTTATCAATTATGTACCCCAGATATTGAACCTGGCTTATGCCAAAATTGAATCTCTCGAAATTGGTACATAACTTGTGTTGCCGCAATGTTTGGAGGACCTATCAAATTTGTTGAAGGTTCTCTTCCCAACTCTCGCTAAAGATCAATATTTCATCAAAATAAACCGCCATGAATGAGTTGGTGAAGGGTCACATGATGTAGTCCATCATCCTCATGAAGGTTGTGGGGGAATTTGTCAACCCGAAAGGCATGACCAGCCATTTGAAAATTGTTGAACCCTTAGTTAAACCTAGGGGCGGGGGGCGCAAGGGTGAATCCGTTTAACTCTTCATGGAATTTTAATAATTTTCATTAAGCCTTATTTAAACCTTTGTTTCATGTCCAACTTAATATGTGATTAATCTTATAATGTGAACAACAAGTATTAATATAATATAGCAGTAGACTTAATATGAGAGCAGCAGGTATTAAGCAGTTGATATAAATCAAATCAACACATAAACATTATGCACAGAGACACCAGATATAAGTGGAAACCCATAAAGGGAGAAAACCACATCTTATTATTGTTGTGATGCAAAGGCAAGCTCCAACTCCCTCTCACCACTGTTTTTCTATGGGCACCAACCTACAGGAGGCTCCAACCTCAATTTTGCAAGCTACAACTTGCAAGGAAGCACCAACTCCCTTCAATTTTCTGCAGGCACCAACCTACAGGAGGCTCCAACCTCAATTCTGCAAGCTACAACTTGCAAGGAAGCACCAACACCCTTCAATTTTCTGTAGGCACCAACCTACAGGAGGCTCCAACCTTAATCAGCTACAACTGATGGCTATCAAGCTGAATGTTTGCTGATTTACCTCAGATATCAGCTCTTTTCCGTAGCATCTCTTTCTGCTCTTCTTTTCTTAATCTTCTCTACCTCACTTTTCTAGACTCTGAATTCTCTATATTTTCTTTCTCTAACCTCTGTTATGCATATCCAGTTGATTATTATATATAGAGTTCCTCACATGACTGTTTTCATTTCACAAAGAATTGGGAGTGAATAGTCATGACTCTTTGGCTTCTGTGTTCTCATTCCTTTTATCTGCTCATTAAATAAATATAACTGTAGGTATCAAT
This sequence comes from Pinus albicaulis, assembly GCA_034641835.2. Lineage (NCBI taxonomy): Eukaryota > Viridiplantae > Streptophyta > Pinopsida > Pinales > Pinaceae > Pinus > Pinus albicaulis. The sequence continues at coordinate 304,665,147 of CM076577.1, forward strand.
TTAAAATTACAGTGGGATATTTGTTCTCTTCCGGAGACTTTCCAATGAATCACAACAATATAAATCAATTAAAAACATTTACATTCAATTACAATGAAAATTCCAGCTCAACTCATTCAGCCTTTTGGATTGTTGCGCATTTGTCTTTTCTTTGACTTTGTCTTTGTCCCTTTCGACTCTGTTTGTTTCCTTATTCTCTGTCGCAGGGTAATGGCCATATGCCATACATTTGTAACTGTGCTTTTTATATCAGCGCCTTATATATATATATATATACTCAACTGCTAACTTTAAATCTGGGCACATTCCAACCCTTTACACACAGTAAGTGTCTTGTTGATGTGGTGAGTTCCGCAAGCGGAACGTATATACACCAAGGCTTTTGTTTTTATGGCCCGATGTGATTGCACACATCACAATCGTTTTACATTAACAATCACCCTCCACCTTAAGCCGAGGCCCGTGGGTCCACATAGCATGTGGCACATTTCAATACAATCGCAACAACACCTTTTATATATATAACCCAATTTCATTTCTCAGAATAATTATACAGAGCTTAGTCATACAAACTGCCTTTTAATACACCTTAAATCAACTCTCGGCGTAAATAATAAAACCTGTTTAAACATATAAAAACTCCTTTTGGGCCCACGTGCCACGTTTTCCGATGCGATATACTACTCCTCCATTGATTTCTGATTGCGATTGATCGTAATCGCAAACTTCATTAACTTGCTCCGCTGTGTTGCCTTGCTCCGATGCAATTGCTTTGATGCGATGCGATTACTCCAATTGCGATCAATCGCAATCGCAACTTTTAGTTGCAAGTCCTGCTTCCTTGCTTTCACTCCGATGCGATTGACCACTGTTAAGATCTTCCGATTGTGATTAATCGCAATCGCAACTTGCATTTTCATGTTCCGATGCCCATACTCCGATACTCCAATGCGATTAGGCCAGAATTCAAATACATTTGCATCATAGTTCATATATCCATCGGGTCCAGAACTCAATAGGAACTCTTGTGGATATGTTCCGCTGCACAGTTTTTCTCCGATGCGATTGGGAAAGGGTCCCACCATATAAAACTTTGTTTGTTTTAAAACCAAGCGTTAAGACCTTTGGTTCTTTGTCCACAAAGCGCTCCATATATATATATATATATATATATATATATATATATATATATAAAAGCTTTGATCTGATGCGATTAAGCGGGAACTCAAACCTATCAAGACACAATTTATATGCCCATCGGGTCCGGGCTTCAATCGCAATCACAACTTTATGTTGATAACCTGTTCTGCTACTCTTATATTCTTCGATGCGATTGGGTGAGGGTCCCACCTTATGATACTTTGATTCTTTGTTAAAAAGGTGCTCCATATAGATTAATATATATGCTTTGGACCTTTGTCCATAAGGCATAATATATGTAATGCGCTGCATATATACTCCAGCATGGGTAACAATTCCCGGAATGATATATATATACTTTGCTGCTCCAATATTTAGTGTATCTTCTAGTGGGGGAGGTGATTCTCGGAATTTGTTTGTATATATATATACTTGCCGCTTGGGTTATACGATTCCCGGAATTGTGTTTATGTATCCTCCAGCTGGGGTAGTGAATCTTGGAATTAAAAAATGGCTCTACCTCTGCTTGTGATAACGACTCTACCTCTACCTCTGCCTCTGATATAAAGGCTCTGCATCTATATTCGCTGCCTCTGCCTCTGCCTTAGCTGCTTCTACTACTCGACCTCTGCCTCTGCCTTCGCTGTACATATTACATGCTGTTATTCTTTGCCTATCTTTGCATCTGCTGCCTTCTTTGTCTGTTTCTGTCTTTGCTGCCTCCATTGCGATCAATGACAATATTTCCAATAGTCTCCCCCTTTGGCATTGATGGAAATACACTTTCTCTGTGGCAATACACTTTCTCTGTTTGCCTACTCTTCCTCCTGTTGCTTCCTCTTCCTCCCCCTTTGACGTCAATGGCAAGGGGTTTGAATTCTTAGTGTAGCTTCTATTCTTTGATCCTGTGATTTTATCCTTTTTCAATATTTCGTGCATTTTCTCTCTCTTGAATTTTTTGATTTTGTACACTGTTGCTTCAACCCTTGGATTAGATTCACATCGGGTTCACTACTCTCTCGTGTTCGGTTCACGTCGGGTTCACCACTCTTCCGCTGCACCACTGACCCTTTTGCCTTTTTATTGATTCTCTTAAGCTGAATGTATTCTTGCCATAATCCTTTTGATCCTGAGGACCTATTTTCATGCTTCCCTTGGTGGTTGATCTCCCCCTGGGAATGATATTTTCATTTCTGTTCTCCCCCTGAAACTGTGCTTTCTCTTCATATTAGAGAGTACCATCTACAAATACTACCCCTAATCTGTCTCTCAAATATTCAAATGGTTCTCTGGGAAGCGGTTTAGTAAATATATCTATTGTCTGTTCTTTTGTTGGTACATACTCCAATTTTACTATCTTCTGAGCCACTTGTTCTCAGAGAAAATGATACTTGATTGGGATATGTTTAGTTTTTGAGTGAAGAAGAATATTTTTAGATATACTTATACCACTTGTATTATCACATTTGATTGAGATATGTTCATCAATGCTTACCTTCATGTCTTGGAGCGTTTGCTTCATCCACATGACTTGTGTACAACATGCTGCTGCTGCTATATATTCTACTTCTGTTGTAGACAGAGAGATAGATGTTTGTTTCTCGCTTAACCATGCCACCAGACTTTCTCCTAGATAGAAAGCACCTCCACTTGTGCTTTTCCTGTCATTTACACAGTTGGCCCAATCTGCATCTGTGTATGCTGTCAAAGTGAAGCTTTTTCCTTTAGGATACCAAATTCCATACTGTGTTGTTCCTTGTAGGTATCTAAATATTCTTTTAACTGCAAGAAGGTGGTTTTGTTTAGGTGCTGCTTGATATCTAGCCACTAGTCCTACTGCTAGCATGATGTCTGGTCTTGATGCTGTCAGATCCAACAAACTTCCTATCATGAATCTATAGTGTTTTTTATCTATACCTGCAAACCCATCATCAACACAGAGCTTGCATCCCGTAATCATGGGAGTTGACACAAGTTTGCTGTCCTCCATTTTGAATTTTTTCAACATTTCTTTTTAGTATTTTTCTTGTGAGATGAATGTACCTGTGTTCTTTTGCTGAATTTGAAGTCCTAAGTAGAAACTGAGCTCTCCAATCATAGACATCTCAAACTCCATTTTCATCTCATCAGCAAACACTTTTGCTAGTTCTTCTCTAATGCTTCCAAACATAATGTCATCAACATATACTACAACAATCAGGAGTTCATTTTCATGGGCTTGTATGTAAATATTGTTGTCTACTCCACCTCTCTTAAAGCCTTGTTTTTGCAAATATTTATCTAGTCTTGAGTACCAAGCACGAGGAGCCTATTTCAGTCCATAAAGAGCCTTCTTCAGTCTGCATACATAGTCTTCTTTGTCTATTAATGAGAAGCCTTCTGGTTGTTCCATGTAGACTTCTTCTTCTAAGTCTTCATTTAGAAATGCAGCCTTTACATCCATTTGATATACCTTGAAGTTTTGGTAGCATGCAAATGCCAGGAACATTGTGATAGCTTCCATTCTGGCTACAGGGGAAAAATTTTCATCGTAATCAAGCCCTTCAATTTGTGAGTATCCTTTGTAAACAAGTCTGGCTTTATTTCTGATAACCTGTCCCTACTCATTCATTTTATTTTTGAATACCCATTTTGAGCCTATGAAATTTTTCTCAGTGGGTCTAGGAACTAGTTCCCAGGTATTGTTTTTCTCAATTTGGTCTAATTCTTCATTCATAGCATTCACCCAATACTTGTCCTTGCTAGCTTCTTCAAATCTCTTCAACCCATTTGTGAGGCTGGTTGGCTTATGTTTCCCTCTCTGTTCAGTGAGCTGCCTTCTTGTTTGGACCCCTACTCTCTTGTATCTAATGATCTGATCTTCAGGATGGTTCTTCTGAGTATATCTTGAGGGAGCTTTAGAACTCAGCTCTATATCTTTTGTTGCCTTGCTTGCTTCCTCAGCATCTTGGTTTTCTTCTTCATGTTTGTCTGATGGACTGCAGCAGTTTGTATCTCTTGTATTGTTTGGAAGTTCTTCATCAAATCTCACATCAATTCTTTCTACTGTTTTTCGAAGAGTCTTGTTGTAGCACCTGTACCCTTTACTTTTGGATGCATATCCTAGAAATATCCTTTCATCTACTCTTACATCAAATTTTCCAAGATTTTAATCATTATTCTTTATGTAACACTTGCTTCCAAAGATTCTGAAATGTTTGATTGAAGCTGGCTTTCCATGCCATAGTTCATAGGGAGTCCTGTCACTGCTTGGCCTTAAGTGAGCTTTATTAAGGATATATACTGTTGTGTGCACCGTTTCTACCCAGAAGGTTTGAGGAATATTATTCTGTTGCATCATGGCTCTGGCAATTTGTTGAATAGATCTGTTTTGTCTCTCTACTACTCCATTCTGCTGAGGTGTCCCTACAATAGTAAATTGTTGTTTTATGCCATGTTCCTTGCATAGGTCAACAAAGTCATAATCTGTGAATTCACCTCCTCTGTCTGATCTGATGCATTTTAGCTTGCATCCTGTTTGGTTTTCTACTAAAGCTTTGAATATTTTGATTTTTTCCAGAGCTTCCAATTTATTCATGAGAAATGCAACCCATGTCATTATGGAGAAATCATCTATTATCAGCATGAAGTATGATTCTCCACTTGGTGTTTTAGTTCTTGCAGGTTTGCACAGGTCCATCTGCACAAGTTGTAGAGGTCTTCTTGTTGATAACTCATCTTTGGCCTTGAAGGATGTGTGAGTCTGTTTGCCTAATTGACATGATTTGCATATGGTATTAGAAGGCCTCTTTATTTCTGGCATGTCTCTAACACCTTTATTCTTGCTTAGTCTGATTATGTGATCGAAGCTAAGATGTCCCAACCTTTTATGCCATAACCATGACTCTTCTAGTTTGCTAAGATGACATGCTTCATCTTCCTCTTTCACAATGTGAACATTACTCTCTGTTCGAACTCCTTTGAGTAGATTCTTACCTGTGGTGCTTGATCTGACTTCACAATCTTGTACTCTAAAAATAACTTCATAGCCTTTGTCACACATCTGACTGACACTTAGTAAATTTGCTTTCAGCCCATCTACAAATAGTACATCTTGGGCCTTTCCTCTGCCATTGTCTATGCTAACTGAGCCTTTTCCCTTGATTTTACCTGATTTATCATTGCCAAAAGTAACATTGCCAGATTTATTTTCATCAAGAGTTATAAACTTGCTTCTGTCTCCAGTCATGTGTTTTGAGTAGCCACTATCCAAATACCACTAGCTTTTGAGGTCTTGAGCAGTTAGAGCCAAGTCACAGTTATTCTCCTTCTTTTTCCACTAGAGGCATCCTTTTGTTTGGTATCTTTTGTGAGATGATGATTCACATCCCTTCAGAGGAAATTTGGAAGGCATATGTCCAACTTGATTGCATATACAACATTTGATCATAGTTTTTGCAGAATTGTGAGTATGAAAAAAATTTCTTTGATTCATAAACCTCCTTGAGGAGTTGAACATCAATCTTTGTCCATACTTTCTACACTCAATGATTTTATGGCCAAATTCCTTACAATAAAAATAGTAACCATAGAAACTATTTGCATACCTGGTGTAAGGTTGTCTTTTCCATTTTTTTGATTGAGGCAGTCTCTTCAATGCTTGCATCTTTTACTGGTTTGAATTACTCCTCCTTACATGGAAATATACAGCAATGTGTCCCAGCTTGTGGCAGACATAACAGGTGGCATTCTTCATAGGAGGGAAGAATCTCCTTTGATGGCTTCCAAATTTGACATATTCAGAGGCATATGCCCCTTTCTCTATTGTATTAGTATTTATTACATTCTTAACTACTAGTGGTTTCTTCTGATCTCTATCTTTCTCATTACAGGTTTCTTCTTCTGTAGGAATTGTTTAAGCTGCTTCATCATTCTTCTTAGCTTTTACAAAAATAATCTCTCTGTCAACCTTTTCTTTGCTTTTACTTGATTCTCCTTCATAGCCTATTCCAGTTTTTATCATAGGGGATCTTTGAGAAACCATAATTTCATTCAAATTACTAGAGCTTGTTGTTTGAGAAGAGTTTATAACCACTTTCCTTTGAGCATTTTATAGTTTCTTCCTGAGATATACTACTTCTTCTTCCAACTTCTCTTGTTCTCGGGTTTTATCCTTGATTTGCTGAAGTAACATGTCTTCTATCTTCTTGGCTTCTTCAAGCTCTACCTTCAGCTACATGAGGACTTCTGAATTTTGTTCTTCTCTTACATACTTGAGAAGAATTTCCTTTTGTTTTCTGCACTTCAGTTTTAGTCTGTAAATCTCCTCCAGAGCACTTCTTAGCTCCCCCTCAAGGTCGATTTCCCCTTCATCTTCTTCATCTTCTAGCAGGAGTCCTTCAAGTTCTTCTATGGCCATCAATAAGAATTCAGAGGTTCCTTCTTCACTTGGGGGTTCATCTGAATCTTCAGATGTACTGCTTTCTTGTTGAGCATAGAAGGATTTTCTGCTGAACTTCTTTCCTTTCTGCCAGTTCTTTGATTTATTTTTCTCTGACTCTTGAGCGTGATTCCTTACTTTCTTGTGAGGACACTTAGCAGCATAGTGTCCAACTCTTCCATAGTTAAAACATTTGAAAGGAATTTTGCCTTTGTATTTACCTGACCCTCTATCCAATTTCTTGACAAATTTTGCCTCTTCTTCATCAGAGCGAGAGCATATGTCTTCCTCTTCTTCTTTCTTCTTTTTTGTTTTTAAGGCTGCCTCCCTCGTACTTGGCTTCTTCTGTGGGAGCCTCATCTCATATGCTGTTAAATTCTCAAGTATCTGGTTCATGGTCAAGGTCTCCCAATCAGCTGTTTCTTCTATTGCAGACACCTTGGGATTAAACCTGGATGGAAGAGATATTAGAATATTTTGTAAAATTATTCTTTCTGGCATGGTTTCTCCAAGAGCTTTCATATTGTTAACAATTTATGCCACTTTTAGGAAGAAACTATCAGTGTCTTCATCATCATTAATTTTTAAGTTCTCAAACTGGGCTCTATAGATTTGAAGTTTGGCAGTCTTTACTTTCTTGTCTCCCTCATGGATGCTCTCCAGAGTATCCCACATCTCTTTGGCAGTGTCTTTGTGCATTACTTTGATAAAATCTGCTTCACACAATCCATTCAAGATGGCATTCATGGATTTTGCGTTAGCTACAAAATCTTGTTTGGATTCTTTCTCTGAGTCAGTGGCCTTTGGGGCATATCATAATTCCATAGCACCCCAAACTTCTATTCCTAGAGACATTATGTATGTCCTCATCTTGATTTTCCAGAAGGCATAATTTGCACCTGTAAACAAAGGGGCTTTATTGGTTGAGCATCCTTCTTTACTAGCCATCCTGAGAACCTAGAATCTCCTTTCAGTTGTTAAACTGGTACAAAGGAACCTGCTCTGATACCAATTGTTGAACCCTGAAAGTTAAATCTATAAAGTGAATTAGTTTAATTTCAATGGACCTTTACACTTTCATTGTTTCTTTACTAATCTTCTCTTCATTTCATGTCCAACTTAATATGTGAGTAATCTTAGAATGTGAACAACAAGTATTAATATAATATAGTAGTAGACTTAATATGAGAGCAACAAGTATTAAGCAAATGATATAAATCATATCAACACATAAACATTATGCACAAAGACACTAGATATAAGTGGAAACCCATAAAGGGAGAAAACCTCATCTTATTATTGTTGTGATGCAAAGGCAAGCTCCAACTCCCTCTCACCACTGTTTTTCTACAGGAACCAACCTACAGGAAGCTCCAAACTCAATTCTGCAAGCTACAACTTGCAAGTAAGCACCAACTCCCTTCAATTTTTTGCAGGCACCAACCTACAGGAGGCTCCAACCTCAATTCTGCAAGCTACAACTTGCAAGGAAGCACCAAATCCCTACAATTTTCTACAGGCACCAACCTACAGGATGCTCCAACCTCAATCAGCTACAATTGACGACTATCAAGTTGAATTTTTGCTGATTTACCTCAGAGATTAGCTCTATTCTGTAGCATCTCTTTCTTCTCTTATTTTCTTAATCTTCTCTGCCTCACTCTTCTAGACTCTGCATTCTCTATATTTGCTTTCTCTAACCTCTGTTATGCATATCCAGTTGATTATTATATATATATTTTCTCACATGACTGTTTGTATTTCACAAAGAATTGGGAGTGAACAGTCATGACTCTTTGGCTTCTGTCTTCTCATTCCTTTTATCTGCTCATTCAATAAATATAACTGTAGGTATCAATTTAACATTACAATGGGATATTTGTTCTCTTCCAAAGACTTGCCAATGCATCACAACAATATAAATCAATTAAAAAAATTTACATTCAATTACAATTAAAATTCCAGCTCAACTCATTCAGCCTTTTGGATTGTTGTGCATTTGTCTTTTATTTGACCGTGTCTTTGTCCCTTTCGGCTCTGTTTGTTTCCTTATTCTCTGTCGCAGGGTAACGTCCATATGCCATACATTTGTAACTGTGATTTTTATATCAGTGCCTTATATATATATATATATATATATATGCAACTGCTGACTTTAAATATGGGCACGTTCCAACCCTTTACACACAGTAAGTGTCTTGTTGATGTGGTGAGTTCCGCAAGCGGAACATACATACACCATGGCTTTTGTTTTTATGGCCCGATGCGATTGCATACATCACAATCGTTTTAAATTAACAATCGCCCTCCACCTTAAGCCGAGGCCCGTGGGTCCACAAACCACGCGACACATTTCAATACAATCACAACAACGTTATATATATATATATATAACAGCGCCTTTTATATATATAAACCAATTTCATTTCTCAACATAATTATACAGAGTTTAATCATACAAACTGCCTTTTAATACACCTTAAATCAACTCTCCATGTAAATAATAAAACCTGTTTAAACATATAAAAACCCTTTTCAGGCCCACCTGCCACGTTTTTCGATGAGATATACTACTCCTCCAGTGATTTCCGATTGTGATTGATCGTAATCGCAACTTTTAGTTGCAAGTCCCACTGCCCTGCTTTCACTTCAATGCGATTGACCACTGTTATGATATTCCGATTGCGATTAATCGCAATCGCAACTTGCGTTTGCATGCTCCGATGCCCATAATCCGATACTCCGATGCGATTAGGCCAAAATTCAAATACATTTGCATCATAGTTCATATATCCATCGGGTCCGGAACTCAATTGGAACTCTTTTCGATATGTTCTGCTTCACATTTTTTCTCCGATGCGATTGGGAAAGGGTCCCACCATATAAAACTTTGTTTGTTTTAAAACCAAGCGTTAAGACCTTTGGTTCTTTGTTCACAAAGCGCTCCATATAAATATAAATATATATCTATATCTATATAAGCTTTGAGCCGATGCGATTAAGCCAGAACTCAAACCCATCAAGACACAGTTTATATGCCCATCGGGTCCGGGCTTCAATCGCAATCGCAACTTTCTGATAACCTGTTCCACTACCCTTATATTCTCTGATGCGATTGGGTGAGGGTCCCACCTTATGATACTTTGATTCTTTGTTAAAAATGCACTCCATATATATTAATATATATGCTTTGGACCTTTGTGCATAAGGCGCAATATATGTAATGCACTGCATATATACTCCAGCATGGGTAACAATTCCCGGAATGAGATTTATATATATCTATATACTTTGCTGCTCAAATCTTTAGTGTATATTCTAGCGGGGGAGGTGATTCTCGGAATTTGTTTGTATATATATATATATATATATACTTGCCGCTTGGGTTATACGATTCTCAGAATTGTGTTTATGTATCCTCCAGCTGGGGTAGCGAATCTCGGAATTAAAAAATCGCTCTGCCTCTATTTGTGATAACGGCTCTGCCTCTGCGTCTGCCTCTAATATAACGGGTCTGCATCTATATTCGCTGCCTCTCCTCTGCCTTAGCTGCTTCTGCCGCTCGACCTCTGCCTCTGCTTTCATTGTACATATTACCTGCTGCTGTTCTTTGCTTATATTTGCATCTGCTACCTTCTTTGTCTGTCTTTGTCTTTGCTGCCTCCATTGCCATCAATGAAAATATTTCCAACACCCTCCTTTGATTTCAAGGCAGCCCTCCACACACTAGAGGTTTTTATTCGTACTTGGTGATAACGAGACATCAAGTCAATATTGCTGAAATATTTGGCCTCCTTAAGTTCGTCCGAAAAGTCATCAATCTGTGGGATCAGATATGTATTCTCAACAATGATCTTGTTTAGCACCCGGTAGTTAATACAGAGTCTCCAGGTCCTATCCTTCTTCTGCACCAACACGATCAAGCTCCCACAAGGTGATGAAGTTGGACTGATGTGCCCTTTCTGCAACAGCTCCTGAATATACCTCTTGATTTCATCATCCTCCAAAACATAACATCGATAGATCGGTCCATTAGGTAGCAGTGCACCCAGGTCATATCGATGGAGTGCTTGTCTAGACAGTGTAGAGGTACTTCTGCAGGTGAGGCAATGATGTCACTATACTCCTCCATGAACTTGTCAATTTTTTGATGACATGCATAGGAGCCCTGTCTATAGGTTGTGGCCACAATATTTCTCTTGCCCTGAGGGAGAATCATCAGGAAAACTAATTTCTTAGTCTAGGAAATGATCTTACTACATTGCTTCACAGTGATCAAATAGATGATAGTAGGTGGTGCTACCTCTGTTATCGTGTACAACTTATTCCCCAAAATAATAGTAACAATGCGAGGACTATTTTCATACACAATGTTAGACTCCTATACCAATAGGTGTCATTTTTCATGATTGTCTTATTGAACTATGCAATATGTTCAAACCTTTTTCTTGTGCAAAGGTGTTCCATATTCTTGAAAAATCAAAAAATCAAAAATTTAAAAAATGTAAAGAGGGTATACCCTAAAAGAAAAATCAAAGGGTAAGAAAAACAACTTGGTCAAAAAAGTGAATGAAATGAACCCCAAACAAAATTAGACCAAGGAAAGTGTGCAAATCCAAGTGCCACTACTATTTCATGTTCTGTAATAAAGCAATTGTGTGCAGCTTGTCAAACCTTTGCCACAATTTATGAACAGTCAAACTGTTTAAACTTGACTCATTCATGTGTAAATTTCCTGTTGTAGAATAGAGAATAAATATCTGACCAAACAGTTTAATCTTGGCAGATAAGTAGATAGGTAGAGTTAATAAAAGGTGCTCAACAGTTTAATCTGAGCCCTTGGATGTAATAAGGGTAGAATTAGATAAATTTGCCTTGTAAAAGAAAAGAAGATTGATAAGGGTTTGCCAGTCTAAGTGCACCCTAATAAAGAAGAGAAAATGGTAGTGTAAAGTAGATAGGGTAGGTAGATGGTGTTGCAAAATTTCATGTGATGAATGATGGTGCTAAATGTGTTAAATCCTTTAACTTTCATCACAAGTATTGAAGCAGAATATACATTGGAAAATTCACAGAAAGAAAAGTCAAAATCATTAACTTCTCACATCACTTTCTCCGTAAGAAGTTTTGCTAATTTCCCCAAAGTGCTAAGGAATTTGAAGATTAAAGCGGCTCAAGGCATTTCCTTGACTTTTGGAGGGACCAGACCCTCGGCCCAATAATTGAAAAGACCTTAGTACTTGAGATTATTCATCATTACACTTATTCACTTTAAATATTTTCCTAAGTAAAATCTCATTTTACTTAGGAAAATCATGCCATATTTCATAAAATCCCCTCAAAATCACTTACTATTCTAAATCTAAGTGTTGAAGTTGATATAATGGAATTTTCTTCATAAATCTTCACTTGCTTAGTTGTGTAAAGTTTTCCTTGTCCCTTTGTCATATTAACATCTGATTTATTTATTAAATCCTTATTGAAATACCTTATCCTATTATCTATAATTCCCTTTTATAATAATAACCCAAAAACCCATTTATTCTAAGTTTTGGCCAAATTTTATTTAATCCCTTTTATTAAATAAAAAATCCCACAATAAAAACCCTTTGGCTAAAATATACCTATAGATACTATCCCAACCCCTATGGTTAATAAATTTCATTAATTTATTACCATATAATATAAAATATATGAAAAACAAAGTTTAAACATATATTATATGTTTAAAACGAAAAAACATAAATAAAAACCTAAGTCCGTATGTAACCCTGACCTTTCCATAAACCAAAGAAATTAATTAATCAACTGGATTAGTTAATAATCTTACCCCTCCGCAAATCAGAAGCCGCCCGAAATGATTAATTAAAAGTTAATTACGTTGGGGCCCGCGCATTAACCTCCCCGCCACTTCCCTTTTGGATCACCATTCGATCTTTCCATTCGAGATCCACAGTCCACAAACATTCTGCTAGCCATCCCCTGTACGATGATTAACTCGCGAAATCGCGGCAGTTTTCAAACAGTGTGATGGCTACGTGTCACGCGCTCTATGGATTCGCTGTCTCCCCGTAGAAAACCGCCTGCTCCAGAAAGCGGTGCGGAAATTACCGCTTACCGCCAAATCCTGATGACGTGTCCTCCCGTACCATGATGACGTCACTCCCATAAATAGTAAAAAACCCGTTGACTTTGTAAATAAAACAAAATTCTGCGTATTTTCTATCATTTTGTCTGGTGAAAGTGACTGCGCTCTCCACTGAAAATTTGAAAATTCCGCTGTTAAATTGTTATCGACCAAGATTTCTAAACTCCATTGCTATACCAGTGCCCGAGCATTCATCTGCCATTAGCCAGTGCCTGTAAATCTCGACATTTTCCATAAAACAGGTATTTATCCGATTTCTTGCTGGAATTCTTTGAAAAATCCGCATTCCAGTGTTAAATTCATGCCATAGTCTGAAGAATAGGTTTATATTGGTCTGTTTTAGCTCCTGCAACTGAAATCAAACTTCCAAAACTCAAATTGCGCCCGTTTTGTGAAAAACCCTCGAAATTTCCACTTTGAATACACAAGAACCAAAATGGAAGTTCCGGTAGCCCTGAGTGTAGCCCCATTAAACGCCCCTCACAGAGAATTGGAATACTTGCCACTAGTGGATAAAGATTTTCAAATTAAAGACTTAGTTTTCAATGAAAATCCCCTTCGAAGTTATTGTCGCTGCAGAGATGATTATTCGAAAGGTTTGGATATCATTGGGTTATGGGAATCCAATTTTCCAAGATATCTCATCCCCTCAGTCCGTATTTTCCCAGAAATTATCCACTACTGTCATTCCAATTATGATCCAAATCAAGTGTTATCCCCAGACCAGAGTATCCTTTTCCCCATTACTCCTCAAGCTATCAATACAATGCTCCATTTTGAACCTGATCAAAATCTTTGTCCCTTGTCCATGGAAGAACTACTGGAAAAGTCTACCCAATTGTCCCAAGAAAAATTGAAATGCATTTGCCAGACCTTTATGTTACCTGAACATCAACCTAAGGGCCCTCCTCCCTATGGTTTTGCTTATTTTACTGAATTAGGCAAGCTCATCCTGAATATGATATCCTTTGTACTGGGTTTTAATACTAGTGAGTATGTTGATGAATTAACCCTAGTATTACTATCCATCTTCACTCCTGGACAACCTCCTGCTATGAAATATGACTTTGCATCTTTCATTGCAAATAAAATCCATGACCAGTTCATGAGGTTAGATAATGAGAAAGTGTTTAAGTATTCCTCATTCATTTACCATCTCATCATTTATTATCAATCAAAGAACTTCCCTTTTCCTGTTCAAAAGCTTGATGCCAAGGGAAACCCTAGATCTGTTATATTTTGGTCTGCCATAACTCACAGTTCCTATAATTCTCGCTATTCTTATGCTGAGTTCATTGATCTTTTCATACATCCTGCAACTACCTTGTTGACAGGAGTTGCTCCTCCAAGGCTCAGCAATGAGATTAAGAAAACTTTACAGCTTTCAAGGACATACAAAGTTGGAGACTGGTATTTGTACCAAAATTTTTCAGAAATCAGAATATATGGATGTGAACTTTGTCCATTCAAGCTGCCTAAATATGTGCCTATGAGACTTTTTGCCTTAGAATATTTCAGGCAAATGAATAATTCTGATGTTATTCATTTTTGTAACGCTAAGAAGAAAGCCCAACTCAGAATCAAAAGTCAGTTAGGTCCCTTTATATGCAATTCTAGGGATGCTGAACAAGAAGCAGAAAATATATTGCAAAACTATTTCAAGTTACAAAAGAGTTTCCGTTGGATTCCCTATGATCCATTCAGTTTTATTTGTGACAAAAGAATGAAGAAAAAATTAACACCCTACTTTCACCACAGAATTCCAGAAATAGAACAGTATGGTAATAAAGATGAGTGGGTGGAAGGAACATTAGTTGAACAGGATAGTGAAGAAGTCAATATGAACAAAATTATGAAAGATCTTGAGAAAAAGTTTGACCTAGAATCTTTTGGGCAAGTGCAGGTACCTCATATTGGCACTTCTTCAGCAGGAAATCTTCAACAGGGATTACAGGAAAACATCCCATCAATTACAGTTGAGTCTAAAGGCAAAGGGAAAGAACCAGAAGTACAAGTCATTGAAACTTTCATCATGACAGAAAAGCCTCAAACTTCCAAGGCACCAGATCAAACACAGGTTTCTCCTATTCAAGTTAATCATCCTAAAGTTTCAGAATTGCAGACTCCATCTAATATGGAAATAGGAAAGAAAAGACAGGTTACAAATCCCACTCCTCCCAAAGAATCTTCACAACAACATCAGGCTAAAAGGCAAAAACTGAATCCACTTCCAGAAGTGGAATCTATAGATGAAATCTTTGATGATGAAAGAGGGGATAGTCAGCTAATTGGTTCAGTTAGTGAAACACACACAGGTCATAAAGGAAAGGAATTACAAAGACAGTTGAGCACTGAGGTGTCTTCCTTTAAATAGCCAAAGACAAATGCAGGTGATATAAAGAAGACTTTCATTAATATAAAAGCAAGGAATGACCCATTGAGGATGCAGGTATATGATCAATATCTTAGAATGGCTCCACACAATCAAGAAATATTAATGTCAGCTTTTGACATTCAGCAAGGGAAAATGATGATGAGCCATTTCAAATCCAAAGTGCCAAAGCCCAAGACAGCATCTGATTACATTAGGACCAATTTTGAGGTCCTAGCAAAAGACATTCATCCATTGGACCAGATAGAATTACATAAACAAACTGGGGAAATGATATATTCTACCCTTACTGATAAAGCAATGGCAGCCCATAGATTGCAAGATTCTTTAAATAATACAAATACCCAGTTGCAAATTGAGAAAGCTTCTTCTCAGGCAAAAGATAACAGAATAAAATCTCTGGAGGAAATAATCATCAGTTTGGGTCATAATCCCAAAGATATAAAAAGCATTGAGGCACTGACTAAAAATAAGGATGATGATATTGCTGCACTGAGAAAACAATTGAAATTTCCAGCTTCAAGGCATCCCCAAACTGAAGAAGTTTTGAAAGAAAATTCACAAGAAGAAATGATGGAGTTGCTCCTGAAAATGACTGAGCAACTGAGTGAAACTGAAAAAGAATTGGAATAGGCATTAAAAGAAAAGCAAGCTATCATGCAGACATCTACAACAGGTACAGGTACAACAGCAACAGATCAACAAACAGATCCATCACAGGTGAACACTTCTAGCTTAAGTTCTGATGAATTAGTAAAACAAATGGAAAGTTTAAAACTCGGAGTCATAGAACTTCAGTCTACAAAATTGCAGCTCACAAATTTGGAACAAAAATATGATATGTCAAAAAAGACTGTTGCTGATAATACAAGGGAAATCAAAAGGCTGGAAAAATTGGTTAAGGCTTTAGAAAAAGATCTCTCATTAGAAAAGCCTTTAAGAGAAATTAATGAAATTCTTTGGAATAATATTATTGACTCAATAAAGAGTATTTGGTCCTTTGTTCAAATAATCTTTGAACAAAATGACTTGGTCAAAGTAGCTATGGAAGAAATTGCCAAAATAAGAGAAGAATTAAAGGACAGACCTGAGCAAGCAAATCAACTTATACAGTTTTTAAACACCCAGACCAAGCAACAGCTTGCAGAGCTTGGAATTGAGGACAGGACAGGTACTATTTTAGAAATAAAAAGAGTTTTTACCAAGAGAACTCTTATGCAAAATTTGGAAAGAAAATGTTCAGATATTCAGCAAGAGATCAGTGCATTTAACCAAAGATTCAAGGTTTTATTGAACAACGGGTTACCCAGTCCTATGTTCTCAGAAGACAAACTAATGGACTTGGGAACCTATGTTAACAAATTAGATATACATGCTCATAACACAACTGCTCATTCTATCAGTTCATCAGAAGCAACATTGCCAACAGGGAAGAATCTCTACGATAGGTTAAAGAATTTGTTTCATCTTGAGCATGAAATAAGGTATTTGTTCCCTAATCGATCCAATTTCTTCAGATACACAGAGGCCGATGAAACATTGAGAAAGCTCAAAAGAACCATAATAGAAGAAGACAAATGGTGGGAAGACCTATTGGAAATTTTGTGAAATTTATCTTCAGGTAGAGAATTTTGCCTTTTACTATCATGTAAAGGATAAATAGATGAGAAAAGGTTAAAGAGTATCAGTTAGGCAGTTGAAAGAGTATCAGTAGAAACGAAGAGTATCAGACAAGCAAGGCAGTAAAAAATAATTACTCAGAAGGACAACATCAAGCCCTTTTGTAGGACCTGCCTCCAGCACATCCACAAAGGGAGGAAACAGCACACCAGCAGTTACTTTTTGTCCTATCTACGAGACCATCTGTCTCCTTTTTATTGTAACTTATTCATTAGTCACCCTAGATTATTTGCTAGGTTATTGTGAGATATTTTAATCATTTTTTGTATAAATAAACCCTCGAAGAAAGTATTGAGGGTGGATTCTACTACTTCGCTGTGACATTGATGTTTTTGGAATAAAAGTGTTTTGGAGAAATTTATTTGAGGCTTGCTGGATGACAATTTGAAGCTCAAGACTTTTTGCAGGATTCATGTGTCGGACTGTAGTTCAATAAGTCTTTCTATCCTATGTCTTAAGTTTTATATCTGTTTATAATATCATTGTGTCCATTTCTAAATACTTGACATAAAAGAATAACTCAGAATTTACTTAATTGTACTCTGAGTTCAGTTGTGATTATTCTAAATGTTTTCCTCTAAATTAGTTATAAGCAACGAATTCTCAATTGCTCTTGCTTCGCTAATTTAAACATTTTGGTTACTATAGTAAAGAATTCTTCACTGCTCTTTATTTGTAATCATTTCATTTCTTTCTTTTGAACATGGTGAAAGATTCTTAACTGCCTTTCATCCCTTCAAACCCATTCCACCCACTTTAAATTTTAAGGATTGTTCTCTGTTTGGCTACCTTGCCCTACAAAACCATCTTGTGTGTAGAATAGAAATCCAGTAAAGCCATCCTTGGATTCCATAGCCCAATGGCCTGAAAATATTCAACCTTGCCCTTAGTTGGCGAATTCCACCATTTTCAAACAAACTCTTGGATCTATAACTAGCCTAAAACTTTCTAAGAACAAAAACAAATCATAAAGAGAGAGCCCTCTCTGGATGCAGATTGGCTAGATTCTGCATCTGAAGGTTGGTTTGTGGTTACCTCGGGTATACTTTCCTTTTCCAAAACTTCAAGGAAAACCTGAGTGATAACATAGTGGCGACTCCACTGGGGACCCTGAATCATTTTATTGTTAATATTGTTCACTTATAAGCTATAGACAGAGTCTGAAGATCAGCCAGGTAGCCTTTGAAATTGATTTTTCTCTGCAATTGCACAAGTAAATAAATGCTTCTTCAGTCTATCTCTGATTTAGCTTATACTCTGAACCTTAGTTTCAAATGTTTAATCGGACTCTCTAGTTCAATAAATATTTGAGAAAATTTTAATCACAAATCATTATTTCATGAAGAATTTGTAGAAGTTTTACTTTCATTTTAATTAAGACCGAAAATCCAAAAACATATATCATCTAGGAAAACTGGCTTCAGAAAGGATTCGTCATACTAGGTCAAATCCTGACCCTAATCCACCACCGATATTTGAAAATCCAAATCTGATTCCTAGGATTCTTAGAAGACAAGGAAGTCAAGAAAGTTCTGAAAGAGGAAGTCAAGAGAGTTCTGGAAGTTCCAGACCTCTTTCTAGATCACATTCTTGTCCTGTGAAGATTATATATTTTGACGAAATCCCCTTTGATGAGCGGTTTGAAACTTCTATGTTCGTGAATTTTTCTGAATCTGAATTGTCTAAGCTTGTTCCTGACCCACTATTTCTTGAATATTTGCAATTGAGATTTGTTTCATATCATCTTGACAGACATTTACAAGACTCTGTTCAATTTGAACAAACCTTTGAAGAAAGTTCAAACATTTCTGTAATTACTGAAGCTTCCCCAAGTTCAGTAACTTTTCCTCAAGCTTTTCAAACCCCAGTCACTCCTTCTACTCCTCCACCTAGACCACCACCACCTATTATTCCATTACACCTTCCAATGGCCAATAGATATGCTCCATTACAGTTGCCAGCCAACCATGTGGCTTTGCCCCAAGATTATCAAAGTAAGATCACACCTTTTGATGGCTCAGGTACTTACACAGCTCAACAACATACCAAAAGGATGACTGATTACTTTGAATTCTATGAAATTGACACTGATGATGTCCGAATGAGAATTTTTGTTCAGAGTCTTACTGGGGAAGTTAGGACATGGTTTAGGGCCCTTGCTCCAAACAGTATTGCTGATTTACCAGCTTTGTATAGGGAATTTTTGAATAGATGGGAGAAAAAGAAAGACCCTCTTCAGATCCTATCAAAATTTGAAAAATTGAGGAGAAGACCTAATGAAACAGTGCAATATTACATAATAAGATTCAACGAAGCATATAACGTTGTTCCCCAGAACCTCAGACCCCCTCCTGACTCGGTACTGGTTAAATTCCCAGATGGTTTTGACTCTTACATAGCCTATTCACTCAGGGAAAGAGCCCCCCAAACCCTAGAGGAAATGCAAAGCATAGTGGTTAGTGTGGAAGCAAACCTTATAGAAAAACGAGCCAGAGCTAGGGCCGAAAGAAGAATGCCTATGAATGAAGAACCTTCAGCTTTTGAAAGAAAGCTGGATGCAATCATTAAAGGTATGGAAAGATTGGGAGACAGAGTGGAGACAATCGAAAGAAAGTCTACTAGTGATAATCAAAATGTTGTGAGAAACCCAAACTTTAGAAGAAATCAGAACCAAAATATTGGGAAGAATGTCCCTGACCAAAATATCAGGCCACCTTTCCAAGAAATTTTTGTTGAAGGTTCAACTTCTGAAGAACCTACTGAGGATGTTGAAATAAATAACGTAACTGAGGAAAAAAATGAACCAGAAGTTTTCCTATCTCAGGATGATCAAGAGAATCACATCCTTGAAAAATTTCAAACTCATTCAGGAGAGACTTTTGATTTTAAAGAAGGCTATGACACAGCAATTTATGAGGTTCATAAACAGTATAATTTAAGAAACAGACGGATTGATGTGCCAAAGAATAGCAAACATAAAGTTGTAAAACAAAATTTCAAAGGTAAAGTTAACATCCCTCCTGTACAAAACATTCCCCCTGTACAAATTCTGTCTAGGAGAACTCCTAACCCCTCAAATCCAATAATTGAAGATGTGTCTGACAACCAACCAAACAATAAACAACAATATAATACTTTTCCTCCTGTAGGAAACGTAGAAGAAACAGTAGAAGTTAGTTCAGAAACACCTTCAAATCATATTCCCACTCATGAAAAAAGATAAAAATGTTGAAGACCCAAAAAATAGAGAAAACCCAACTGTCCAGAACACTAGAGCTCACACAGAAAAACCTTTCAATCTAGAGGCTGAAATAGGAAAACTAAAGATAGTTGTTCCTTTATCAGAGTTGGCTAAACATGATGTCTATAGAAGTCAAATAAGAAAATCCCTTAACATTAACATTACTGGAATGGATGATTCAGTGAATATTCTTGATGATCAACCCAAACTTCTTTTTGGCCCCGAGGTAAATGGAAAACCAGAAAGTGGAGGAACTCCTCCATTTTACGTGAGCTTGAACGTTCATGACAAAATAATTCATAATGCTATGCTTGATTTTGGAGCATCCCATAATTTGATGCCAAAAGCTGTGATGGAAAGATTAAATTTAGACATTACCAGACCATATAAGATTTGTTTTCTTTTGATTCTAGTCAGGTAAGATGTTTAGGTTTGATTAAAGATTTGTGTGTTACATTGGTGCAATACCCTGCGAAATCTGTTTTGATGGATATAGTAGTGGCTGATATTCCTCCTAAATATGGTATGTTGTTGTCTAGATCCTGGGGTGCTAAACTTGGAGGATCTATTCAACTAGACATGTCATATGCCACTATTTCAGTATTTGGTCAACCTAAAAGATTATATAGAGAGACCTTGATGAAGTACTTGGTAAGTAGCCATGAGAAGCCTAAAAACTTCCCTGTCTATTCAGTACATTCTGATATGGATTCCTTCATCCTTTACAATGCTGAAATGGACCTTCCTACTGAGCTAGAAGCACCTGAAACAGAAACTACAAATAAATCCACTGTTCAGATCGAAGAAATTTCCGAAGATAAAGAAACACCAGAAAATCAAGAGATACCCGAAAGAACTAAAAAACTAGCTCCTATTAAGAAACATGTTAAAACAGTTGATGAAGATTATGAACATGAAATTCTGTGACATTTAGAATTTGATGGCTTAGTAAACAAGTTGGGAGCAGGGGCTGGAATTTGGTTACATAATGTTGAAAACGATCATGCTGAAGGTCATTCTTATAGATTGAGTTTTAAATGCACTAACAATATGGCTGAGTACAAAGCTCTTTTTCTAGGGCTTAAACATGTCAAGAAGTTAGGAGCAATTAGGGTATCAATCATAGGAGACTCTGAATTAATTATCCAACAGATTAATGGTGAATGTTCAACAAAAGATCCCAGATTGAAACAATACAAAGAAATAGTTGTGGAAATTCTCAACACTTTTCTACAAGCTCAACTTGCCAAGATTCCCAGGAAACAAAATTTGCATGCTCACAGTCTTGCAATGTTTTCTAGCACATGTAAATTGCCTTTTGGACCTAATCAGTTCACAGCTGAGATTAGACATAGACCTGCTATACCAGACAATCTAATGAATTGGCAAGTATTTGTAAATAACAATCAGATAAATAGTTTTTTGACACTAGAAAATGAGTTTTCTAACAGTAATATAGATGAAGACATAACAATAAATGAATCTGATCAAGTAGATGAACAAGAAACAAATATTTTCGAAGAGACTGCAATTCATATGCTTTACCCAACCAAATTCACTGAAAAAGATATGCAAGATTTGAAACAAATGGAATTCGATGAGATCATAGAAGATGAAACTGAAATCATTAATTTGAAAGATAATCATTCACCTACGTCTGGTTCTTTTTCGGAAGATCTTTGACTCAAATGACACCTTAAAAACCCAAAATGGAACTCCGTTAAAGGACATATCAAGAATGCAACTTAAGAAACCCTGGAAAATCCTGTGTAATGGTTAACGAGGAATAATCTCTGCAACCGTGTACAATATGTTGAACTCTTAAAAATAACTCCAGATGTCTTTAAGCTGAGTTGGGTGAAGATCTAAATCATAAGGATACATCAATCCTTCAACATACACACTTTTAAACCACGTATCATAAACTTTAAATAGAAATTTAAAGGATCAATCCCGTTTTATTACCTTCAACGAAAAAAAGGAAATTAAAAGAATGTATGAAGCAGGAATTATAGCTCCTATTAGGTTCTCTGAATGGGTTTCTAATTTAGTACCTACAAGAAAAAAGACTGGTGAGATTAGACTGTGTGTCGATTTGAGAAATTTGAATAAAGTTTCTTTAAAAGATAACTATCCTTTGCCTAAAATGGACCATATCCTACAAAGGGTAGTGGGATCTTCTAGGATATCTCTTCTGGATGGTGATTTTCGTGGTATATCTTATCTCCTGTTCATCCCCAAGATCAAGATAAAACAAAGTATTTACAACACCACAAATTTCTAGAATATGTCAAAATGCCATTTGACTCAAGAATGAGCTCAAACTAAAGATAATGGACATTATTTTTACAAAGAAATAAGATTTTCCTAATTTATCTAGATGATTTAATGTGCTTTTTCAAACAAGACGTTGTAAATATTTTAGACCATCTAAGGTAAAGGTTATGCAAGTGCAGAAGTATAGTATTTGATAAATCCTTAAAATTCATTGTTTGGGTTTTAAGAAGAAAGCTCCAGGGTCACATTATTTTGTAAACATACATTAGAATTGACTCAGCAATAAGGTTAATTTTGCAGATACCTCATCCCAGAAACATAAAAGAACTTCAAGCTTTCATAGGAAAGATCAATTTCTTGAGAAGATTTATTTCCAATTTAGCTGAATTACTTAGATTGCTTACTAACATGCTTAAAAAATATTCAAGCATTGACTGTACTGTAGAAGCCAAGAAATCATTTGAAGAAATCAAAATGGCTTTAACAAGAACACCAGCTCTTACTAGTCCAAAGTTTGATAGAGATTTCATTATTTTTTAATTTTCTTCTGAACATACAATTGCAGTTGTTTTACTACAAAAGGATGATCAGGGATGTGAAAAACCAATTGCCTTTTTCAATAAAGCACTTAAAGATGCATCTTTGAAATACAATATCATGGAGAAACAGGCTTTTGCACTTGTGAAAGCAATTAAAGATTTCAGAGTTTATATATTATATTCTCATGTGATAGCTTATGTACCTAATGCTGTCATTAAAGACATCTTGACTCAAGATGGTATTGAAGGCAAAAGAGGTAAGTGGATAGCTACCATATTAGAATATGATATTTAAATTAAACCAACAAAACACATAAAAGGTAAAGGTTTGGCTCAACTCATGACTGAAACTAATTGCCAAGCCTTAGACATCAATGAACTGGATGACGAACAGGAGATGGCGACTCCACAGATCAGTCAAACCTTCTTAGACTCACCTTGGTATACTGATATTATTTATGTTTTGTTAAACCTGCAAGCTCCTCCAGGGTTGTCCAGAACGAAACAAAGATTTTTGAAAATGACATCTTTAAAATATTGTATTTTAGATAGTGCTCTTTTTTGGAAGAATCATGATGGAATCCTATTAAATTGTTTATTAAAAGATGAAACTGACAAGGTACTTAATGAATTTCATGCAAGGGATTGTGGTGGACAACTCTACTGAAAGTCAACTGCAGATAAAATCTTAAGGGCTGGTTTTTACTGGCCAACCTTGTTTTCAGATGTTAAGAAATTTGTAACAACTTGTCATAAGTGTCAGATCTTTGAGGGTAAAAGAAAGTTGTTACCTTTACCATTAAAACCAATTTCCACAGAGAGACCCTTTCAACAATGGGGATTGGATTTTATTGGAGAAATCCATCCCTCTTCTTCTGAACAACACAAATGGATTCTTACTACCACAGATTACTTTACTAAATGGATTGAAGCTATCCCATGCAGACAAGCCAATGATTCTGTAATTATAGGGTTTTTAGAAACCAATATACTTTCAAGATTTGGCTGTCCAGAGAAAATTATAACAGATAATGCTGATGCATTTAAGTCTAAGAAAATGATTAGTTTCTGCAATAAATATCACATCACTTTAAGCCATTCAACAGCCTATTACCCTCAGGGTAATGGAATGGAAGAATCTTCCAATAAAAGCCTTATTAATATCATTAAAAAATTATTGGAAGAAAATAAAAATAACTGGCATAAGAAACTTACCAATGCATTGTGGGCAGATAGACTTACAACTAAGAAATCAATTGGGACCAGTCCATATGAATTAGTTTATGGCATTGAGGCAAGGTTCCCATCATCTTTAGGAATTCCTGTTATGAAGTTACTTCAGGAGGCTCAAGTGGAACCAAATGATATTTAGAGAAGAATTAACCAAACAATTCACTTGCAACAAACCAGATAAGAAGTGTATCAACGATCCCAAGTCTTGCAGGAAAAGTTAAAGAAAATGTTTGACAAAAGAACTAAATCAGAAGATTTTCAACTAGGAGACAAAGTCCTAAGATGGGACTCCAGAAGGGAAGATAAAGGGAAGCATGGAAAATTTGATTTTTTGTGGAAAGGACCTTATATCATACATGCTTTATAGGGAAATAACACATAATTTTTGAAAAACTTGAACAATTCAGAAGCTGAGGAAGGACCAGTCAATGGTCGAATGCTAAAGCACTATTTTAATACTATTTACTAGGATGTTCTGATTTTTTCTAACTTGTACATAATATATCCTTTTCTATTGCATCAGTTTCGAATGGATGGTGACTTCTTGGAGTTGAAGCCTGAAGTGAAGGCCCTAAGCTTCAAAAGTTTCACTATCATATATACAATAAAGCTACCAGAAGAAGGAAATTACATGATTCAGGTTGAAGACATTTTGAAGCAACTGACCTGCTGTTCTTGACTTTTCACAAGGAAAAGCCATCCCCAAGTGGAGCCAGTGTTAGACTCCTATACCAATAGGTGTCATTTTTCATGATTGTCTTATTGAACTATGCAATATGTTGAAACCTTTTTCTTGTGCAAAGGTGTTCCATATTCTTGAAAAATCAAAAAATCAAAAATTTATAAAATGTAAAGAGGGTATACCCTAAAAGAAAAATCAAAGGGTAAGAAAAATAAATTGGTCAAAAAAGTGAAATAAATAAACCCCAAACAAAATTAGACCAAGGAAAGTGTGCAAATCCAAGTGCCACTACTATTTCATGTTCTGTAATAAAGCAATTGTGTGCAGCTTGTCAAACCTTTGCCACAATTTATGAAGAGTCAAATTGTTTAAACTTGACTCATTCATGTGTAAATTTCCTGTTGTAGAATAGAGAATAAATATCTGACCAAACAGTTTAATCTTGGCAGATAAGTAGATAGGTAGAGTTAATAAAAGGTGCTCAA
Source organism: Pinus albicaulis (assembly GCA_034641835.2). Classification (NCBI taxonomy): domain Eukaryota; kingdom Viridiplantae; phylum Streptophyta; class Pinopsida; order Pinales; family Pinaceae; genus Pinus; species Pinus albicaulis. Next base: position 304,690,383 of record CM076577.1, read on the forward strand.
CAGTTTAATCTGAGCCCTTGGATGTAATAAGGGTAGAATTAGATAGATTTTCCTTGTAAAAGAAAAGAAGATTGATAAGGGTTTGCCAGTCTAAGTGCACCCTAATAAAGAAGAGAAAATGGTAGTGTAAAGTAGATAGGGTAGGTAGATGGTGTTGCAAAGTTTCATGTGATGAATGATCGTGCTAGATGTGTTAAATCCTTTACTTTCATCACAAGTACTAAAGCAGAAAATACATTGGAAAATTCACAGAAATAAAAGTCAAAATCATTAACTTCCTACATCACTTTCTCCCTAAGAGTTTTACTAATTTCCCCAAAGTGCTAAGGAATTTGAAGATTAAAGGGGCTCAAGGCATTTCCTTGACTTTTGGAGGGACCGGAACCTCGGCCTAATGATCAAAAAGACCTAAGTACTTGAAGTTATTTATAATCATTCCCTTTTAATCTTTTCCTAAGTAAAATTCTATTTTACTTAGGAAAATCATGCAAATTTCCATAATAATCCCTCAAAATTACTTACTATTTTATGTTTAAGTGTTGAAGTTGAGATGATACAATTTGCTTCAGAAATCTTCACTTTCTTAGTTGTGTAAAGTATTTTGAGTTTTCCTTGTCCCTTTGTCATATTAACATCTGATTTATTTATTAAATCCTTATTGAAATACCTTATCCTATTATCTATAATTCCCTTTTATAATAATAACCCAAAAACCCATTTATTCTAAGTTTTGGCCAAATTTTATTTAATCCCCTTTATTAAATAAAAAATCCCACAATAAAAACCCTTTGGCTAAAATATACCTATATATACTATCCCCGCCCCTATGGTCAATAAATTTCATTAATTTATTACCATATAATATAAAATATACGAAAAACAAAGTTTAAACATATATTATATGTTTAAAACGAAAAAACATAAATAAAAACCCAAGTCCGTATGTAACCCCGACCTTTCCATAAACCAAAGAAATTAATTAATCAACTGGATTAGTTAATAATCTTACCCCTCCGCCAATCGAAAGCTCCCCGGAATGATTAACTCGTAAATAAATCGTGTCAGGCCCGCGCATTAACTCCCATGCCATCTCCCCGTCCCGTCGTCCGTTGGATCATTCCATCGAAAATCAACGGCGATCGTTCATTCCGCTGACTGTCTCCCGTCCGATAATTAACTCGCGAAATCGTGGTGGTTTCGAAACAGTGCGATGGCTACGTGTCGACCATTGAATCGCTTCGCTGCCTCCTCGTGGAAAACCGCCTGCTCCTGAAAGCGGTGTGGAAATTACCGCTTACCACCCGATCCTGGTGACGTATCCTCCCGTACCCTGATGACGTCACTCCCATAAATAATAAAAAACCCGTTGAATTTGTAAATAAAACAAAACTCCATGTATTTTTTATCATTTTTTCTGGTGAAAGTGACTGCGCCCTCCACTGAAAATTTGAAAATTCCGCTGTTAAACTGCTGTCGACCAAGATTGCTGAACTCCATTGCTATACCAGTGCCCGAGCATTCATCCGCCATTAACCAGTTCCTGTAAATCTCGACATTTTCCATAAAACAGGTATTTATCCGATTTCTTGCTGGAACTCTTTGAAAAATCCGCATTCCAGTGTTAAATTCACGCCATAATCTGAAGAAAAGGTTAATATTGGTCTGTTTTAGTTCCTTCAACTAAAATCAAAATTCCAAAACTGAAATTGCGCCCGTTCTGTGAAAAACCCCCGAAATTTCCACTTTGAATACACAAGAACCAAAATGGAATTTCCGGTAGCCCTGAGTGTAGCCCCATTAAACGCCCCTCACAGAGAATTGGAATACTTGCCATTAGTGGATAAAGACTTTCAAATTAAAGACTTAGTGTTCGATGAAAATCCCCTTCGAAGTTATTGTCGCTGCAGAGATGATTATTCGAAAGGTTTAGATGTCATTGGGTTATGGGAATCCAATTTCCCAAGATATCTCATCCCCTCAGTCCGTATATTCCCAGAAATTATCCACTACTGTCATTCCAATTATGATCCAACTCAAAGAGAAGTGATGTCCCCTGACCAGAGTGTCCTGTTCCCCATTACTTCTCAAGCTATTAATACAATGCTCCATTTTGAACCTGATCAAACTCTTATTACTTTGTCCATGGAAGAAATACTTGAAAAGTCTACCCAATTGTCCCAAGAAAAATTGAAATGCATTTGCCAGACCTTTATGTTACCTGAACATCAACCTAAGGGCCCTCCTCCCTATGGTTTTGCTTATTTTACTAATTTAGGCAAGCTCATCCTGAATATGATATCCTTTGTACTGGGTTTTAATACTAGTGAGTATGTTGATGAATTAACCCTAGTATTATTATCCATCTTCACTCCTGGACAGCCTCCTGCTGTGAAATATGACTTTGCATATTTCATTGCAAATAAAATCAATGACCAGTTCATGAGGTTAGATAATGAGAAAGTGTGTAAGTATTCCTTAGTCATTTACCATCTCATCATTTATTATCAATCAGAGAACTTCCCTTTTCCTGTTCAAAAGCTTGATGCCAAGGGAAACCCTAGATCTGTTATATTTTGGTCTGCCATAACTCACAGTTCCTATAATTCTCCCTATTCTTATGTTGAGTTCATTGATCTTTTCATACATCCTGCAACTACCTTGTTGATAGGAGTTGCTCCCCCAAGGCTTAGCAATGAGATTAAGAAAACTTTACAGCTTTCAAGGACATACAAAGTTGGAGACTGGTATTTGTACCAAAATTATTCAGAAATCAGAATATATGGATGTGAACTTTGTCCATTCAAGCTGCCTAACTATGTGCCTATGAGACTTTTTGCCTTAGATTATTTCAGGCAAATGAATAATTCTGATGTTATTCATTTTTGTAATGCTAAGAAGAAAGCCCAACTCAGAATCAAAAGTCAGTTAGGTCCCTTTATATGCAATTCTAGGGATGCTGAACAAGAAGAAGAAAATATATTGCAAAACCATTTCAAGTTACAAAAGAGTTTTCGTTAGATTCCCTATGATCCATTCAGTTTTATTCGTGACAAAATAATGAAGAACAAATCAGAACCCTACTTTCACCATAGAATTCCAGAAATAGAATAGTATGCTAATCAAGATGAGTGGATGGAAGGAACATTAGTTGAACAAGATAGTGAAGAAATCAATATGAACAAAATTATGAAAGATCTTGAGAAAACGTTTGACCTAGAATATTTTGGTCAAGTGTAGGTACCTCATATTAGCACTTCTTCAGCAGGGAATCTTCAACAGGAATTACAGTAAAATAGTCCATCAATTGCAATTGAGTCTAAAGGCAAAGGGAAAGAACCTGAAGTACAAGTCATTGAAACTTTCATTATGACAGAAAAGCCTCAAACTTCCAAGGCACCAGATCAAACACAGGTTTCTCCTACTCAAGTTAATCACCCTGAAGTTTAAGAATTGCAGACTCCATCTAATATGGAAATAGGCAAGAAAAGACAGGTTGCAAATCCCACTCCTCCCAAAGAATCCTCATAGCAACATAAAGCTAAAAGGCAGAAACTGAATCCACTTCCAAAAGTGGAATCTATAGATGAAATCATTGATGATGAAAGAGAGGATAGTCAACTAACTGGTTCAGTTAGTGAAACACACACAGGTCATAAAGGAAAGGAATTACAAAAACAGCTGAGCACTGAATGTCTTCCTTTAAACAGCCAAAGACAGATGCCGGTGATATAAAGAAGACTTTCATTAATATAAAAGCAAGGAATGACCCATTGAGGATGCAGGTATATGATCAGTATCTTAGAATGGCTCCACACAATCAAGAAAGATTAATGTCAACTTTTGACATTCACCAAGGGAAAATGATGATGAGCCATTTCAAATCCAAAGTGCCAAAACCCAAGACAGCATCTGATTACATTAGGACCAATTTTGAGGTCCTAGCAAAAGACATTCATCCATTGGACCAGATAGAATTACATAAACAAACTGGGGAAATTATATATTCTACCCTTACTGATAAAGCAATGACAGCCCATAGATTGCAAGATTCTTTAAATAATACAAGTACCCAGTTGCAGATTGAGAAAGCTTCCTCTCAAGCAAAGGACAACAGAATAAAATCTTTGGAGGAAATAGTCATCAGTTTGGGTCATAATCCCAAAGATATAAAAGGCATTGAAGCCCTGATTAAAAATAAGGATGATGATATTGCTGCACTGAGAAAGCAATTGAAATTTCCAGCTTCAAGGCATCCCCAAACTCAAGAAGTTTTGAAGGAAAATTCACAAGAAGAAATGATGGAGTTGCTCCTGAAAATGACTGAGCAACTGAGTGAAACAGAAAAAGAACTGGAGCAGGCATTGAATGAAAATCAATCTATCATGCAGACATCCACAACAGAGGTTACTACAGGTACAACAGCAGCAGATCAACAAACAGATCCATCACAGTTGAATACTTCTAATTTAATTTCTGATGAATTAGCAAAACAAATGGAAAGTTTAAAACTCAGAGTCACAGAACTTCAATCTACAAAATTACAGCTGGTGAATTTGGAACAAAAATATGATATGTCAAAAAAGACTGTTGCTGATAATACAAGGGAAATTAAGAGGCTGGAAAAATTGGTTAAGGCTTTAGAAAAAGATCTCTCATTAGAAAAGCCTTTAAGAGTAATAAATGAAATTCTTTGGAATAATATTATTGATTCATTAAAGAGTATTTGGTCCTTTGTTCAAATAATATTTGAACAAAATGAATTGGTCAAAGTAGCTCAGGAAGAAATTGACAAAACAAGGGAAGAATTAAGGGACAGACCTGAGCAAGCAAATCAACTTATACAGTTTTTGAACACCCAGACCAAGCAGCAGCTTGCAAAGCTTGGAATTGAGGACAAGACATGTACTATTTTAGAAATAAAAAGGGTTTTTACCAAAAGAACTTTTATGCAAAATCTGGAAAGAAAATGCTCAGATATCCAACAAGAGGTCAGTGCATTTAAAGAAAGGTTTAATGTTTTATTAGCCAGTGGGTTGCCCAGTCCGATGCTTTCAGAAGACAAAATAATGGAATTGGAAACTTATGTCAACAAATTAGACATACATGCTCACAACGTCACATGTTCCTCTACCAGCTCATCAGAATCAACATTGCCTACAGGGAGGAATCTTTATGACAGGTTAAAGAATTTGTTTCATCTTGAGCATGAAATAAGGTATTTGTTCCCACATCGGCCCAATTTTTTCAGATACACAGAGGCCGATGAAACATTAAGAAAACTGAAAAGAACCGTAATAGCAGAAGACAAATGGTGGGAAGACCTGTTGGAAATTTTGTAAAATTCATCTTCAGATAGAAAAATTTGCCTTTTACTATTGTGTAAAGGATAAATAGATGACTAAAGGTTAAAGAGTATCAGTTTGGCAGTTGAAAGTGTATCAGTAGAAATAAAGAGTATTAGACAAGCAAAGCATTCAAAAAGAATTACTCAAAAGGACAGCATCGAGCCCTTTTGTAGGACCTGCCTCCAACACATCCACAAAGGGAGGAAACAGCACACCAGCAGTTATCTTTTGTCCTATCTACAAGACCATCTGTCTCCTCTTTTATTGTAACTTATTCATTAGTCACCCTAGATTATTTCCTAGGTTAGTGTGAGATATTTTAAATCATTTTTTGTATAAATAAACCCTCGAATAAAGTATTGAGGGTGGATTCTACTACTTGGCTGTGACATTGATGTTTTTGGAATAAAAGTGTTTTGGAGAAATTTATTTGTGGCTTGCTGGATGACAATTTGAAGCTCAGGACTTTTTGCAGGATTCATGTGTCGGACTGCAGTTCAATAAGTCTTTCTATCCTATGTTTTAAGTTTTATATCTGTCTATAATATCATTGTGTCCATTTCTGAATACTTGACATAAAATAATAACTCAGAATTTACTTAATTGTACTCTGAGTTCAGTTGTGATTATTCTAAATGTTTTCCTCTAAATTAGTTATAAGCAATGAATTCTTAATTTCTCTTGCTTCGCTAATTTAAACATTTTGGTTACTATAGTAAAGAATTCTTCACTGCTCTTTATTTGTAATCATTTCATTTCTTTCTTTTGAACATGGTGAAAGATACTTAACTTCCTTTCATCCCTTCAAACCCATTCCATCCACTTTAAATTTTAAGGATTGTTTTCTGTTTGGCTATCTTGCCCTGCAAAGCCATCTTGTGTGTAGACTAGAAATCCAGTAAAGCCATCCTTGGACTCCATAGCCCAATGGCCTGAAAATATTCAACCTTGCCCTTAGTTGGCGAATTCCACCATTTTCAAACAAACTCTTGGATCTATAACTAGCCTAAAACCTTCTAAGAGTAAAGATAAATCATAAAGAGAGAGCCCTCTCTGGATGCAGATTGGCTAGATTCTGCATCTGAAGGTTGGTTTGTGGTTACCTTGGGTATACTTTCCTTTTCCACAACTTCAAGGAAAACCTGAGTGATAACATAGTGGCGACCATACTGGGGAGCCTGAATCATTTTTTATTGTTAATATTGTTCACTTATAAGCTATAGACAGTGTCTGAAGATTAGCCAGGTAGCCTTTGAAATTCTTTTTCCCTGCAACTGCATAGTAAATAAATGTTGCTTCAGTCTATCTCTGATTTAGCTTATTCACTGAACCTTAGTTTCAAATGTTTAATCAGACTCTCTAGTTCAATAAATATTTGAGAAAATTTTAATCACAAATCATTATTTCTTGAAGAATTTGTAGAAGTTGTACTTTCATTTCAGTTAAAACCAAAAAATCCACAAACATATATCATCTAGGAAAACTGGCTTCAGAAAGGATTCGTCATACTAGGTCAAATCCTGACCCTAATCCACTACCGATATTTGAAAATCCGAATCTGATTCCTAGGATTCTTAGAAGACAAGGAAGTCAAGAAAGTTCTGAAAGAGGAAGTCAAGAGAGTTCTGGAAGTTCCAGACCTCTTTTTAGATCACATTCCTGTCCTGTGAAGATTATATATTTTGACGAAAACCCTTTGAAGAGCGATTCGAAACTTCTCTGTTTGTGAATTTTTCTGAATCTGAATTGTCTAAGCTTGTTCCAGACCCACTATTTCATGAAGATTTACAATTGAGATTCGTTTCATATCATCTTGACAGACAGTTACAAGACTCCATTCAATCTGAACAGACCTTTGAAGAAAGTTCAAACATTTCTGTAATTACTGAAGTTTCCCCAAGTTCAGTTACTTTTCCTTAAGATTTTCAAACCCCAGCCACTCATTATACTCCTCCACCCCTTCCTACCAGACCATCACCACTTATTATTCCATTACACCTTCCAATGGCCAATAGATATGCTCCGTTACAATTGCCAGCCAACCCTGCTGCTTTGCCTCAGGATTATCAAAGTAAGATCACCCCTTTTGACGGTTCAGGGACTTACACAGCTCCACAACATACCAAAAGGATGACTGATTACTTTGAATTTTATGAAATTGACACTGATGATGTCCGAATGAGAATTTTTGTTCAGAGTCTTACTGGAGAAGTCAAGACATGGTTTAGGGCCCTTGCTTCAAACAGTATTGCTGATTTAGCAGCTTTGTATACGTGATTTTTAAATAGATGGGAGAAGAAGAAAGACCCTCTTCAGATCCTATCTGACTTTGGAAAATTGAAAAGAGGACCTAATGAAACAGTACAATATTACATCATCAGATTTAATGAAGCCTATAACGTTGTTCCTCAAAACCTTAGACCACCTCCGAACTCAGTATTGGTTAAATTCCCTGATGGTTTTGACTCTGACATAGCATATTCACTCAGGGAAAGAGCCCCCCAAACCCTAGAAGATATGCAAAGAATAGTGGTTAGTGTGGAAGCAAACCTCATAGAAAAACGAGCCAGAGCTAGGGCCGAAAGAAGAATGCCTATGAATGAAGAACCTTCAGCTTTTGAAAGAAATCTGGATGCAATCATTAAAGGTATGGAAATACTGGGAGACAGAGTGGAGACAATCGAAAGAAAGTCTTCTGGTGATAATCAAAATGTTGTTAGAAACCCAAACTTTAGAAGAAATCAGAACCAAAATATTGGGAAGAATGTCCCTGACCAAAATATCAGGCCACCTTTCCAAGAAAATTTTGTTGAAGGTTCAACTTCTGAAGAACCTACTGAGGATGTTGAAATAAATAACGTAACTGAGGACAAAAATGAACCAGAAGTTTTCCTATCTCAGGATGATCAAGAGAATCACATCCTTGAAACATTTCAAACTCATTCAGGAGAGACTTTTGATTTTAAAGAAGGCTATGAAACAACAATTTATGAGGTTCATAAACTGTGTAATTTAAGAAGCAGACGGATTGATGTGCCAGAGAATATCAAACAGAAAGTTGTAAAACAAAATGTCAAAGGTAAAGTTAACATCCCTCCTGTACAAAACATTCCCCCTGTACAAATTTTGTCTAGGAGAACTCCTAACCCCTCAAATCCAATAATTGAAGATGTGTCTGACAACCAACCAAACAATAAACAACAATATAATACTTTTCCTCCTGTAGGAAACGTAGAAGAAACAATGGAAGTTAGTTCAGAAACAACTTCAAATCATATTCCCACTCATGAAAAAGAGAAAAATGTTGAAGACCAAAAAAATAGAGAAAACCCAACTGTCCAGAACACTAGAGCTCACACAGAAAAACCTTTCAATCTAGAGGCTGAAATAGGCAAACTAAAGATAGTTGTTCCTTTATCAGAGTTGGCTAAACATGATGTCTATAGAAGTCAAATCAGCAAATCCCTTAACATTAACATTACTGGAATGGATGATTCAGTGAATATTCTTGATGATCAACCCAAACTTCTTTTTGGCCCCGAGGTAAATGGAAAACTAGAAAGTGGAGGAACTCCTCCATTTTATGTGAGATTGAACGTTCATGACAAAATACTTCATAATGCTATGCTTGATTCTGGAGCATCCCATAATTTGATGCCAAAAGCTGTGATGGAAAGATTAAATTTAGACATTACCAGACTGTATAAAGATTTTTTTTCTTTTGATTCTAGTCAGGTAAGATGTTTAGGTTTGATTAAAGATTTGTGTGTTACTTTGGTGCAATACCTTGCGAAATCTGTTTTGATGGATATAGTAGTGGCTGATATTCCTCCTAAATATGGTATGTTGTTGTCTAGATCCTGGGGTGCTAAACTTGGAGGATCTATTCAACTAGACATGTCATATGCCACTATTTCAGTATTTGGTCAACCTAGAAGATTATATAGAGAGACCTTGATGAAGTACTTGGTAAGTAGCCATGAGAAGCCTGAAAACTTCCATGTCTATTCAGTACATTCTGATATGGATTCCTTCATCCTTTACAATGCTGAAATGGACCTTCCTACTGAGCTAGAAGCACCTGAAACAGAAACTACAAATAAATCCACTGTTCAGATCGAAGAAATTTCCGAAGACAAAGAAACATCAGAAAATCAAGAGATACCAGAAAGAACTAAAAAACTAGCTCCTGTTAAGAAACATGTTAAAACAGTTGATGAAGATTATGAACATGAAATTCTGTGGCATTTAGAATTTGATGGCTCAGTAAACAAGTTGGAAGCAGGGGCTAGAATTTGGTTACATAATGTTGAAAACGATCATGCCGAAGGTCATTCTTATAGATTGAATTTTAAATGCACTAACAATATGGCTGAGTACGAAGATCTTTTGCTAGGGCTTAAACATGTCAAGAAGTTAGGAGCAATTAGGGTATCAATAATCTAGACTCTAAATTAATTATCCAACAGATTAATGGTGAATGTTCAACAAAAGATCCCAGATTGAAACAATACAGAGAAACAATTGTGGAAATTCTCAACACTTTTCTACAAGCTCAACTTGCCAAGATTCCCAGCAAACAAAATTTGCATGCTCATAGTCTTGCAATGTTCGCCAGCACATGTAAATTGCCTTTTGGACCTAATCATCAGTTCACAGCTGAGATTAGACATAGACCTGCTATACCGGACAATCTAATGAATTGGCAAGTATTTGTAAATAACAATAAGATCAATAGTTTTTTGACACTAGAAAATGAGTTTTCTAACAGCAATATAGATGAAGACATAACAATCAATGAATCTGATCAAGTAGATGAATAAGAAACGAATATTTCAGAAGAGACTGCAATTCATATGCTTCACCCAACCAAATTCACTGAAAAAGATATGCAAGATTTGAAACAAATGGAATTCGATGAGATCATAGAAGATGAAACTGAAATCATTAATTTGAAAGATAATCATCTACCCAAAGGATTAACTCCTTTGGAAGATCTTTTTGACTCAAATGACATTCCCTTAAAACCCAAAATGGAACCTGTTAAAGCTGACATTAAAGAATGCAACTTAGGAACCCCAGAAAATCCCAAAATGGTTAAGTTATCCAAATCTTTGCCAGAAAATCAAAAGGTTAAATATGTTGAACTCTTAAAAGAATTCCAGGATGTCTTTGCCTGGAGTTATGAAGATCTTAAATCATATGATACATCAATCATTCAACATACAATACCTTTGAAACCATATCAGAAACCTTTTAAATAGAAACTTAGAAGGATCAATCCTGTTTTATTACCTTCAATTGAAAAGGAAATTAAAAGAATGTATGAAGCAGGAATTATAGCTCCTATTAGGTTTTCAGAATGGGTTTCTAATCTAGTACCAACACGAAAAAAGACAGGAGAAATTAGACTGTGTGTCGATTTAAGAAATTTGAATAAAGTTTCTTTAAAAGATAACTATCCTTTGCCTAAAATGGATCATATTCTACAAAGGGTAGTAGAATCTTCTAGGATATCTCTACTGGATGGATTTTCAGGATATAACCAGATTCTGGTTCATCCTGATGATCAAGATAAAACAGCATTTACAACACCATGGGGTACTTTTAAATATGTCAAAATGCCATTTGGACTCAAGAATGCAGGAGCTACATTTCAGAGAGCAATGGACATTGCTTTTGCTAAAGAAATACATGATTTTCTGGTAATTTATCTAGATGATTTAACATTTTTTTCCAAAACAGATCAGCAACATTTAGATCATCTAAGGCAAGTGTTTATAAAGTGCAGAAAGTATGGTATTTCTTTAAATCCTAAAAAGTCATTGTTTGGTTTGGAAGAAGGAAAGCTCCTAGGTCACATTATTTCTAAAGATGGCATTAGAATTGATCCTGAAAGAATACAAGAAATTTTGCAGATACCTCATCCCAGAAACATTAAAGAACTTCAAGCTTTCATAGGAAAGATTAACTTTTTGAGAAGATTCATTTCTAGTTTAGCTGAATTACTTAGACTGCTTACTAACATGCTAAGAAAAGATTCAAGCATTGACTGGACTGTAGAAGCCAAGCAATCATTTGAAGAAATAAAAATGGCTTTAACAAGAACACCAGTTCTTACCAGTCCAAAATTTGATAGAGATTTCATTATTTTTTCATTTGCTTCTGAACATACAGTAGCAGTTGTTTTACTACAAAAAGATGATCAGGGATGTGAAAAACCAATAGCATTTTTTAGTAAAGCACTTAGAGATGCATCTTTGAAATACAATATCATGGAGAAACAGGCTTTTGCACTTTTGAAAGCAATTAAAGATTTCAGAGTTTATATATTATATTCTCATGTGATAGCTTATGTACCTAATGCTGTCGTTAAAGACATCTTGACTCAAGATGGTATTGAAGGCAAAAGTGGTAAGTGGATAGCTACCATATTAGAATATGATATTGAGATTAAACCAACAAAACTCATAAAAGGTCAAGGTTTGGCTCAACTCATGACTGAAACAAATTGCCAAGCCTTGGACATCAACGAGCTGGATGACGAACAGGAGATGGCGACTCCACACATCAGTCAAGCCTTTTTAGATTCACCCTGGTACACTAATATTATTTATGTTTTTCTAAACCTGCAAGCTCCTCCAGGGTTTTCCAGAACAAAAAAAAGATTTTTGAAAATGACATCTTTAAAATATTGTATTTTAGATAGTGCTCTTTTTTGGAAGAATCATGATGGAATCCTATTAAATTGTTTATTAAAAGATGAAACTGACAAGGTACTTAATGAATTTCATGCAAGGGATTGTGGTGGACACCTCTACTGGAAGTCAATTGCAAATAAAATCTTAAGGGCTGGTTTTTACTGGCCAACCTTGTTTTCAGATGTTAAGAAATTTGTAACAACTTGTCATAAGTGTCAGATCTTTGAGGGTAAAAGAAATTTGTTACCTTTACAATTAAAACCAATTTCCACAGAGAGACCCTTTCAACAACGGGGATTGGATTTTATTGGAGAAATCCATCCCTCTTCTTCTGGACAACACAGATGGATTCTTACTGCCACAGATTAATTTACTAAATGGATTGAAGCTATCCCATGCAGACAAGCCAATGATTCTGTAATTATAGGGTTTTTAGAAACCAATATACTTTCAAGATTTGGCTGTCCAGAGAAAATTATAACAGATAATGCTGCTGCATTTAAGTCTAAGAAAATGATTAGTTTCTGCAATAAATATCACATCACTTTAAGCCATTCAACAGCCTATTACCCTCAGGGTAATGGACTGACAGAATCTTCCAATAAAAGCCTTATTAATATCATTAAAAAATTATTGGAAGAAAATAAAAATAACTGGCATAAGAAACTTACCAATGCATTGTGGGCAGATAGACTTACAACTAAGAAATCAATTGGGACTAATCCCTATGAATTAGTTTATGGCATTGAGGCAAGATTCCCATCATCTTTAGGAATTCCTGTTATGAAGTTACTTCAGGAGGCTCAAGTGGAACCAAATGATATTTAGAGAAGAATTAACCAAACAATTCACTTGCAGCAAACCAGAGAAGAAGTGTATCAACGATCCCAAGTCTTGCAGGAAAATTTAAAGAAAATGTTTGACAAAAGAACTAAAGCAAAAGATTTTCAACTAGGAGACAAAGTCCTAAGATGGGACTCCAGAAGGGAAGATAAAGGGAAGCATGGAAAATTTGATTTTTTGTGGAAAGGACCTTACATCATACATGCTTTACAGGGAAATAACACATACTTTTTGAAAAATTTGGACAATTCAGAAGCTGAGGAAGGACCAGTCAATGGTCGAATGCTAAAGCACTATTTTAATCCTATTTACTAGGATGTTCTAATTTTTTCTAACTTGTACATAATATATCCTTTTCTAATGCATCAGTTTTGATTGGATGGTGACTTCTTGGAGTTGAAGCCCGAAGTGAAGGCCCTAAGCTTCAAAAGTTTAACTATCATATATACAATAAAGCTACCAGAAGAAGGAAATTACATGATTCAGGTTAAAGACATTTTGAAGCAACTGACCTGCTGTTCTTGACTTTTCACAAGGAAAAGCCATCCCCAAGTGGAGCCAGTGTTAGACTCCTATACCAATAGGTGCCATTTTTCATGATTGTCTTATTGAACTATGCAATATGTTGAAACCTTTTTCTTGTGCAAAGGTGTTACATATTCTTGAAATATCAAAAAATAAAAAATTTAAAAAATGTAAAGAGGGTATACCCTAGAAGAAAAATCAAAGGGTAAGAAAAATAAATTGGTCAAAAAAGTGAAATAAATGAACCCCAAACAAAATTAGACCAAGGAAAGTGTGCAAATCCAAGTGCCACTACTATTTCATGTTATGTAATAAAGCAATTGTGTGCAGCTTGTCAAACCTTTGCCACAATTTATGAAGAGTCAAACTGTTTAAACTTGACTCATTCATGTGTAAATTTCCTGTTGTAGAATAGAGAATAAATATCTGACCAAACAGTTTAATCTTGGCAGATAAGTAGATAGGTAGAGTTAATAAAAGGTGCTCAACAGTTTAATCTGAGCTCTTGGATGTAATAAGGATAGAATTAGCTAGATTTTCCTTGTAAAAGAAAAGAATATTGATAAGGGTTTGCCAGTCTAAGTGCACCCTAATAAAGAAGAGAAAATAGTAGAGTAAAGTAGATAGGGTAGGTAGATGATATTGCAAAGTTTCATGAGATGAATGATGGTGCTAAATGTGTTTAATCTTTTACTTTCATCACAAGTATTGAAGTAGAATATACATTGGAAAATTCACAGAAAGTAAAGTCAAAATAATTAACTTCCCACATCACTTTCTCCCTAAGAGTTTTACTAATTTCCCCAAAGTGCTAAGGTATTTGAAGATTAAAGGGGCTCAAGGCATTTCCTTGACTTTTGGATGGATCGGACCCTCGGCCTAATGATAAAAAAGACCTAAGTATTTTAAGTTATTTATCATTATAAACATTCCCTTTTAATCTTTTCCTAAGTAAAATTCTATTTTACTTAGGAAAATCATGCAAATTTCCATAATAATCCCTCAAAATTTCTTACTATTCTATGTTTAAGTGTTGAAATTAAAATGATACAATTTACTTCAGAAATCTCCACTTTCCTAGTTGTGTAAAGTATTTTGAGTTTCCAATGTCCCTTTGTCATATTAACATTTAACTTTACATATTAAATCCTTATACAAATCACCTTTCCCTATATGTATAACTCCTCCTATACAATATCCCCAAAACCCTCTTAATATAGATTTCTAGCAAAAGTATTTAATTCCATATATTTGAAATAAAAACCCTCATTATAATTCCCTTTGGTTAGAAATATATCTTTATAATTTACCCCCGCCCCTATGGTTAATAAATTGCATTAATTTATTACCATATAATAACAATATTGAAAAATTTTTAAACATATGTTGTATGTTTTAAACGAAAAATGAAATAAAAACCGAAGTTTTAATTTAAACCAAAACTTCGAAAAACCCCGAGCCTCCGTGACCCGACTCCTCTTAAACCAGTGGGATTAATTAGTCACTCGGATTAAGTAATAACCAAGCATTCCCAGCCAATAAGACGCCACCCGGAATAGTTAAATTAACATTAATTACTTTGGGCCCGCGTGTTAAATTCCCTACCTTCTTCACGTCAGATCACCCGTCCGATCGCCCATTCCCGGATCAACGGCCCGCTGTAATTCCTCTAGCCATCTATCGTCAGATCGTTAACGCACGGGATCATAGTGGTTTCGAAACAGTGCACCCGCGACATGTTGATCTCCGAATGGAATCGCTCCCATTCCACAAAAAACCGTCAACCCCCGAAAGCGGTGTGGAAATTACCACTTACCGCC
Organism: Pinus albicaulis; assembly: GCA_034641835.2. Lineage (NCBI taxonomy): Eukaryota > Viridiplantae > Streptophyta > Pinopsida > Pinales > Pinaceae > Pinus > Pinus albicaulis. The sequence continues at coordinate 304,705,617 of CM076577.1, forward strand.
CAGTCCCGATGACGTGTCCTCCCGTACAATAATGACGTCATCCTCGAAAAAATAAAAAATCCCTATTGACTTTGTAAATAAAACAAAATTCTGTGTATTTTCTGTCATTTTCTCTGTTGAAAGCGACTGCGCCCTCCACTGAAAAATTCGAAAATTCCACTGTTTAAGCCGTCGTCGACCAAAATTACGGAACGCCATTGTTATACTAGTGCCCGAGCATTCATCCGCCATTGACCTGTACCTGTAAATTTCGACATTTTCCATAAAACAGGTATTTATCCATTTTCCTGCTGGAACTCTGTAAAAAATCCGCATTCCAGTGTTAAATTCAAGCCATAATCTGAAAAGAAGTTTTATATTGGTCTGTTTTAGTTCCTGCAACCAAAAGAATACTTTCAAAACTAAAAATTGCGCCCGTTCTGTAAAAAACCCCCGGAGCTTCCACTTTGAATACACAAGAACCAAAATGGAAGTCCTGGTAGCCCTGAGTGCAGCTCCATTAAATGCTCCCCACAGAGAATTGGAATACTTGCCATTAGTGGATAAAGACTTTCAAATTAAAGACTTAGTGTTCGATGAAAATCCCCTTCGAAGTTATTGTCGCTGCAGAGATGATTATTCGAAAGGTTTGGATGTCATTGGGTCATGGGAATCCAATTTCCCAAGATATCTCATCCCCTCAGTCCGTATTTTCCCAAAAATTATCTACTATTGTCATTCCAATTATGATCCAACTCAAAGAGCAGTGTTATCCCCGGACCAGAGTATCATTTTTCCCATTACTCCTCAAGCTATTAATACAATGCTCCATTTTGAACCTGATCAAAACCTTACTCCCTTGTCCATGGAAGAACTACTTGAAAAGTCTACTCAGTTGTCCCAAGAAAAATTGAATGCATTTGCCAGACCTTTGTGTTACCTGATTATAAACCTAAGGGACCTCCTCCCTATGGTTTTGCTTATTTTACTAATTTAGGCAAGCTCATCCTGAATATAATATCCTTTGTGCTGGGTTTTAATACTAGTGAGTATGTTGATGAATTAACCCTAGTATTATTATCCATCTTCACTCCTGGACAGCCTCCTGCTGTAAAATATGACTTTGCATCTTTCATTGCTAATAAAATCCATGACCAGTTCATGAGGCTAGATAATGAGAAAGTGTTTAAATATTCCTCAGTCATTTACCATATCATCATCTATTATCAATTAGAGAAGTTCCATTTTCCTGTGAAAAAGCTTGATGCCAAGGGAAACCCTAGATCTGTTATATTTTGGTCTGCCATAACTCACAGTTCCTATAATTCTCCCTATTCTTATGCTGAGTTCATTGATATTTTCATTCATCTTGCAACTACCTTTCAAGGACATACAAAGTTGGAGACTGGTATTTGTACCAGAATCATTCAGAAATCAGAATATATGGATGTGAACTTTGTCCATTCAAATTGCCTAAATATGTGCCCATGAGGTTTTTTGCCTTAGAATATTTCAGGAAAATGAATAATTCTGATGTTATTTATTTTTGTAATGTTAAAAATAAAGCACAACTCAGAATCAAAAGTCAGTTAGGTCCCTTTATATGCAATTCTAGGGATGCTGAACATGAAGCAGAAAAAATATTGCAAAACCATTTCAAGTTACAAAAGAGTTTCCATTGGATTCCTTATGATCCATTCAGTTTTATCTGTGACAAGAGAATGAAGAACAAATCAGCACCCTACTTTCATCAGAGAATTCCAGAAATAGAACAATATGCTAATCAAGATGAGTGGGTGGAAGGAACACTAGTTGAGCAAGATAGTGAAGAAGACAATATGAAAAAAATTATGAAAGATCTTGAGAAAAAGTTTGACTTAGAATCTTTTGGGCAAGTGCAGGTACCTCATATTGGCACTTCTTCAGCAGGAAATCTTCAACAGAGATTACAAGAAATCAGTCCATCAATTACAGTTGAGTCTAAAGGCAAAGGGAAAGAACTTGAAGTACAAGTTATTGAAACTTTCATTATGACAGAAAAGCCTCAAACCTCTAAGGCACCAAATCAAACACAGGTTTCCCCTATTCAAGTTAATCATCCTAAGGTTTCAGAATTACAGACTCCATCTAATATGGAAATAGGCAAGAAAATATAGGTTGCAGATCCCACTCCTCCCAAAGAACCTTCACAACAACACCAGGCTAAGAAGCAGAAACTAAATCCACTTCCAAAAGTGGAATCTATAGATGAGATGTTTGATGATGAAAGAGAAGATATTCAACTGACTGATTCAGTTAGTGTAACACACACAGGTCATAAAGGAAAGGAGTTACAAAAACAGTTGAGCACTGAAGTATCTTCCTTTAAACAACCAAAGATAGATGCAGGTGATATAAAGAATACTTTCATTAATATAAAAGCCAAGAATGACCCATTGAGGATTCAGGTATATGATCAGTATCTTAGATTGGATCCACATAATCAAGAAATATTAATTTCAGCTTTTGACATTCAACAAGGGAAGATGCTGATGAGCCATTTCAAATCCAAAGTACCAAAACCCAAGACAACATCTAATTACATTAGGACCAATTTTGAGGTCCTAGCAAAAGACATTCATCCATTATACCAGATAGAGCTACATAAAAAAACTGGGGAGATGATATATTCCACCCTTACTGATAAAGCAATGGCAGCCCATAGACTGCAAGATTCTTTAAATAATACAAATACCCAGTTGCAAATTGAGAAAGCTTCTTCTCAGGCAAAAGATAAAAGAATAAAATCTCTGGAAGAAATAATCATCAGTTTGGGTCACAATCCCAAAGATATAAAAATCATTGAGGCACTGATTAAAAATAAGGATGATGATCTTGCTGCACTGAGAAAACAATTGAAATTGCCAGCCTCAAGGCATCCCCAAACTCAAGAAGTTTTGAAGGAAAATTCACAAAAAGAAATGATGGAATTGCTTCTGAAAATGACTGAGCAACTGAGTGAGACCGAGAAAGAACTGGAGCAGGCATTAAAAGAAAAGGAAGCTATCATGCAGACATCTACAACAGGTACAGGTACAACAGCAGCAGATCAACAAACAGATCCATTACAGGTGAACACTTCTAGCTTAAGTTCTGATGAATTAGTAAAACAAATGGAAAGCTTAAAACTCAGTGTCACAAAACTTCAGTCTACAAAATTGCAGCTCACAAATTTGGAACAAAAATATGATATGCCAAAAAAGACTGTTGCTGATAATACAAGGGAAATTAAGAGGCTTGAAAAATTGGTTAAGGATTTAGAAAAATATCTCTCATTAGAAAACCCTTTAAGAGAAATAAACGAAATTCTTTGGAATAATATTATTAATTCAATAAAGAGTATTTGGTCCTTTGTTCAAATAATCTTTGAACAAAATGACTTGGTTAAAGTAGCTCAGGAAGAAATTGACAAAACAAGAGAAGAATTAAGGGACAGACCTGAGCAAGCAAATCAACTTATACAGTTTTTGAACACCCAGACCAAGCAGCAGCTTGCAAAGCTTGGAATTGAGGATAGGACAGGTACTATTTTAGAAATAAAAAGGGTTTTTACCAAGAGAACTTTTATGCAAAATCTGGAAAGAAAATGCTCAGATATCCAGCAAGAGGTCAGTGCATTTAAAGAAAGGTTTAATGTTTTATTAGCCAGCGGGTTGCCCAGTCCGATGCTCTCAGAAGACAAAATAATGGAATTGGAAACTTCTGTCAACAAATTAAATATACATGCTCACAACGTCACATGTTCCTCTACCAGCTCATCAGAATCAACATTTCCTACAGGGAGGAATCTCTACGACAGGTTAAAGAATTTGTTTCATCTGGAGCATGAAATAAGGTATTTGTTCCCACTTCGGCCCAATTTCTTCAGATACACAGAGGCCGATGAAACATTGAGAAAGCTCAAAAGAACCATAATAGCAGAAGACAAATGGTGAGAAGATCTATTGGAAATTTTGTGAAATTTATCTTCAGGTAGAGAGTTTTTCCTTTTACTATTATGTAAAGGATAAATAGAGGAGCAAAGATTAAAGAGTATCATTTTTTCAGTTAAAAGAGTATCAGTAGAAACGAAGAGTATCAGACAAGCAAGGCAGTAAAAAAGAATTACTCAAAAGGAAGGCATCGAGCCCTATTATAGGACCTGCCTCCAGCACATCCACAAAGGGAGGAAACAACACACCAGTAATTACTTTTTGTCCTATCTACGAGACCATTTGTCTCCTTTTTATTGTAACTTATTCATTAGTCACCTTAGATTATTTGCTAGGTTAGTGTGAGATATTTTCAATCATTTTTTGTATAAATAAACCCTCAAAGAAAGTATTGAGGGTGGATTCTACTACTTCGCTGTGACATTGATGTTTTTTGGAATAAAAGTGTTTTGGAGAAATATATTTGTGGCTTGCTAGATGACAATTTGAAGCTCATGACTTTTTGCAGGATTCATGTGTCGGACTGCAGTTCAATAAGTCTTTCTATCTTATGTCTTAAGTTTTATATCTGTTTATATTATCATCGTGTCCATTTCTGAATAATTGACATAAAAGAATAAATCAGAATTTACTTAATTGTACTCTGATTTCAGTTGTAATTATTCTTAATGTTTTCTTCTAAATTGGTTATAAGCAACGAATTCTTAATTGCTCTTGCTTCGCTAATTTAAACATTTTGATTACCATAGTAAAGAATTCTTCACTGCTCTTTATTTGTAATCATTCCATTTCTTTCTTTTGAACATGTTGAAAGATTCTTAACTGCCTTTCATCCCTTCAAACCCATTCCATCCACGGTTATAAGCAACGAATTCTTAAATACTCTTTCTTCGCTAATTGAAACATTTTGATTACTATAGTAAAGAATTCTTCACTTCTCTTTATTTGTAATCATTCCATTTCTTTCTTTTGAACATGTTGAAAGATTCTTGAGTGCCTTTCATCCCTTCAAAACCCATTCCATCCACTTGAATTCCTTAAAATTGTTCTCTGTTTGGCTATCTTGCCCTGCAAAGCCATCCTGTGTGTAGAAGATTAATCCAGTAAATCCATCCCTTTGACTCCATAGCCCAATGGCCTGAAAATATTCAACCTTGCCCTTAGTTGGCGAATTCCACCATTTTCAAACACATTTCTTGGACTTATAACTAGCCTAAAACTTTCTAAGAACAAAGATAAATCATAAAGAGAGAGCCCTCTCTAGATGCAGATTGGCTAGATTCTGCATCCGAAGGTTGGTTTATGGTTACCTCGGGTATACTTTCCTTTTCCACAACTTCAAGGAAAACCTGAGTGATAACATAGTGGCGACCATACTGGGGACCTGAATCATTTTTATTGTTAATATTGTTCACTTATAAGCTATAGACAGAGTCTGAAGATCAGCTAGGTAGCCTTTGAAATTTCTTTTGCTCTGCAATTGCAAAAGTAAATAAATGCTGCTTCAGTCTATCTCTGATTTAGCTTATACACTGAACCTTAGTTTCAAAATGTTTAATCAGACTCTCTAGTTCAATAAATATTTGAGAAAATTTTAATCCAAAATCTTAAATTTCTTGAAGAATTTGCTGAAGTTGTATTTTCATTTCATTTTAAAAACAAAAAACAAAAAATACATAGTCTAGGAAAATTGGCTTCAGAAAGGATTCGTCATACCAGGTCAAATCCTGACCCTAATCCACCAACGATATTTGAAAATCCAAATCTGATTCCTAGGATTCTTAGAAGACAAGGAAGTCAAGAAAGTTCTAAAAGAGGAAGTCAAGAGAGTTCTGGAAGTTCCAGACCTCTTTCTAGATCATAGTCCTGTCCTGTGAAGATTATATATTTTGACGAAATCCCCTTTGACGAGCGATTTGAAACTTCTCTGTTCGTGAATTTTTCTGAATCTGAATTGTCTAAGCTTGTTCCAGACCCACTGTTTCATGAAGATTTACAATTAAGATTCGTTTCATATCATCTTGACAGACAGTTACAAGACTCCATTCATTCTGAACAGAACTTTGAAGAAAGTTCAAACATTTCTGTAATTACTGAAGCTTCCCCAAGCTCAGCTACCTCTCCTCAAACTTCTCAAAACCAAGCCACTCCTTCTACTCCTCCACCCCCTCCTACCAGACCATCAACTCCTGTTATTCCACTATACCTTCCAATGGCCAATAGATATGCCCCGTTAAGGTTGCCCAACAACCCTGCTGCTTTGCCTCAGGATTATCAGAGTAAGATCACCCCTTTTGACGGTTCAGGTACTTACACAGCTCAAAAACACACCAAAAGGATGACTGATTACTTTGAATTTTATGAAATTGACGCTGATGATGTTCGCATGAGAATTTTTGTCCAGAGTCTTACTGGGGAAGTCAGGACATGGTTTAGGGCCCTTGCCCCAAACAGTATTGCTGATTTACCAGCTTTGTATAGGTCATTTTTGAATAGATGGGAGAAGAATAAAGATCCTCTTCAGATCCTATCTGACTTTGGAAAATTGAAAAGAGGACCTAATGAAACAGTACAAGATTACATCATCAGATTTAATGAAGCCTACAACGCTATTCCTCAAAACCTTAGACCACCTCCGGACTCAAACTGGTTAAATTCCCTGATGGTTTTGACTCGGACATAGCATATTCACTTAGGGAAAGAGCCCCTCAAACCCTAGAGGAAATGCAAAGCATAGTGGTTAGTGTGGAAGCAAACCTCATAGAAAAACGAGCCAGAGCTAGGGCCGAAAGAAGAATGCCTATGAATGAAGAACCTTCAGCTTTTGAAAGAAAGCTGGATGCAATCATTAAAGGTATGGAAAGACTGGGAGATAGAGTGGAGACCATTGAAAGAAATTCTTCTGGTGATAATCAAAATGTTGTAAGAAACCCAAACTTTAGAAGAAATCTGAACCAAAATACTGGAAAAAATGTCCCTGACCAAAACATCAGGCCACCATTCCAAGAAAATTTTGTTGAAGGTTCAACTTCTGAAGAGCCTACTAAGGATGTTGAAATAAATAATGTGACTGAAGAACAAAATGAACCAGAAGTTTTCCTATCTCAAGATGATCAAGAGAATCACATCCTTGAAACATTTCAAACTCATTCAGGAGAAACTTTTGATTTCAAAGAAGGCTATGACACAGCAATTTATGAAGTTCATAAACAGTACAATTTAAGAAGCAGACAGATTGATGTGCCAGAGAATAGCAAACAGAAAGCTGTAAAACAAAACTTCAAAGGTAAAACTAACATTCCTCCTATACAAAACACTCCTCATGTACAAATTTTGTCTAGGAAAACTCCTAACCCATCAAATCCAATAATTGAAGATGTGTCTGACAATCAACTGAACAATAAACAACAATCTAATACTTTTCCTCCTATAGGAAATGTAGAAGAACCAGTAGAATTTAATTCAGAAACACCTTCAAATCAAAATCCCACTCATGAAAAAGAGAAAAATTTTGAAGACCCAAAAAATAGAGAAAACCCAACTGTCCAGAACACTAGAGCTCAAACAGAAAAACCTTTCAATTTAGAGGCTGAAATAGGCAAACTAAAGATAGCCGTTCCTTTATCAGAATTGGCTAAACATGATGTCTATAGAAGTCAAATCAGCAAATCCCTTAACATTAACATTACTGGAATGGATGATTCAGTGAATATTCCTGATGATCAACCCAAACTCCTTTTTGGCCCTGAGGTAAATGGCAAACCAGAAAGTAGAGGAACTCCTCCATTTTATGTAAGCTTGAATGTTCATGACAAAATACTCCATAATGCAATGCTTGATTCTAGAGCATCCCACAATTTGATGCCAAAAGCTGTGATGGAAAGATTAAATTTAGACATTACCAGACTGTATAAAGATCTGTTTTCTTTCGATTCTAGTCAGGTAAGATGTTTAGGTTTGATTAAAGATTTGTGTGTTACTTTGGTGCAATACCCTACGAAGTCTGTATTGATGGATATAGTAGTGGCTGATATTCCTCCTAAATATGGTATGTTGTTGTCTAGATCCTGGGGTGCTAAACTTGGAGGGTCTATTCAATTAGACATGTCATATGCCACTATTTCAGTATTTGGTCAACCTAAAAGATTATATAGAGAGACCTTGATGAAGTACTTAGTTAGCAGCCATGAGAAGCCTGAAAACTTCCCTGTCTATTCAGTGCATTCTGATATGGACTCTTTCATCCTTTATAATGCTGAAATGGACCTTCCTACTGAGATAGAAGTGCCTGAAACAGAAACTACCAATAAATCCACTGTTCAGATCGAAGAAATTTCCGAAGACAAAGAAACACCAGAAAAACAAGAAATTCCAGAACAAACCAAGAAACTAGCTCCTGTGAAGAAACATGTTAAAACAGTTGATGAAGATTATGAACATGAAATTCTGTGGCATTTAGAATTTGATGGCTCATTAAATAAGTTAGAAGCAGGAGCTGGAATTTGGATTCATAATGTTGAAAATGATCACGCCGAAGGCCATGCCTATGGGTTGACCTTTAGATGCACTAACAACATGGCAGAGTATGAAGCTCTTTTTCTAGGGCTTAAACATGTCAAAAAGTTAGGAGCAATAAGAGTGTCGATCATAGGAGACTCTGAGTTAATTATCCAGCAGATAAATGGTTAATGTTCAACAAAAGATTCTAGATTGAAACAATACAGAGAAACAGTGGTAGAAATTCTCAACACTTTTCTACAAGTTCAACTTGCCAAGATTCCCAGGAAACAAAATTTGGATGCTCACAGTCTTGCAATGTTCGCTAGCACATGTAAATTTCCTTTTGGACCTAATCATCAGTTCACAGCTGAGATTAGGCATAGACCTGATATACCGAACAATCTAATGAATTGGCAAGTATTTGTAAATAATAATCAGATCAATAGTTTTTTGACACTAGAAAATGAGTTTTCTAACAGTAGTATATATGAAGACATAAAAATCAATGAATCTGATCAAGTAGATGAACAAGAAACGAAAATTTCAAAAGAGACTACAATTCACATGCTTCACCCAACCAAATTCACTGAAAAAGATATGCAAGATTTGGAACAAATGGAATTTGATGAGATCATAGAAGATGAAACTGAAATCATTAATTTAAAAGATAATCATTTACCCAAAGGATTAACTCCTTTGGAAGATCTTTTTGACTTAAATGATATTCCATTTAAACCCAAAATGGAACCTGTAAAAGCTGACATTGAAGAGTGTAATTTAGGAACACCAGAAAATCCCAAAATGGTTAAATTATCTAAATCTCTGCCAGAAGATCAAAAGGTTAAATATGTTGAACTTTTAAAAGAATTCCAGGATGTTTTTGCTTGGAGGTATGAAGATCTTAAATCATATGATACATCAATCATTCAACATACAATACCTTTGAAACCAGATCAGAAACCTTTCAAACAAAAACTTAGAAGGATCAATCATGTTTTACTACCTTCAATTGAAAAAGAAATTAAAAGGATGTATGAAGCAGGAATTATAGCTCCTATTAGGTTCTCTGAATGGGTTTCTAATTTAATTTTCAATAGCTTCAGAGAAATTAGGGAACTTGTCATCGTAAATTTGGGAATTTGAACAAAGTTTTAACACCAAAAGATAACTATCCTTTGCCTAAAATGGACCATATTTTCACAAGAAGGTAATCGGGTTCTTCAAGGATATCTCTGGATGGATTTTCAGGGTACAACCAGATTCTGGTTCATCCTGATGATCAGGACAAAACAACATTTACCACACCATGGGGTACGTTTAAATATGTCAAAATGCCATTTGGACTTAAGAATGCAGGTGCTACATTTCAAAGAGCAATGGATATTGCTTTCACTAAAGAGATACATGATTTTCTGGTCATTTACCTAGATGATTTAACGGTTTTCTCTAAAACAGATCAAGAACATTTAGATCACCTTAGGCAAGTATTTATAAAGTGCAGAAAATATGGAATTTCTTTGAATCCCAAAAAATCATTGTTTGGTTTGGAAAACTCCTAAGCCTTTATTTCCTAAGGTAATAGAATTCGAGTCTTGAAAGAATACAAGCAAGATTTTGCGGAATGCCTCATCTTTGAAACATTCAAGGGCTTTAGACTTTCATGGGAAAGATCAATTTTCTTTGGAAAGATTTATTAGTTTGTATTGAATTACTTGAATTACTTATATTGTGCTTAGGAATTCAAGTATTAGTACAGACCGTAAATACAAACGTGTTTAGAAGAAATCAAAATGGCTCTAACAAGAACACCAGTTCTTACAAGTCCAAAGTTTGATAGAGATTTCATCATTTTTTCGTTTGCTTCTGAACATACAATTGCAGCTGTTTTACTACAAAAGGATGATCAGGGATGTGAAAAACCAATAGCCTTTTTTAGTAAAGCACTTAGAGATGCATCTTTAAAATATAATATCATGGAGAAACAGGCTTTTGCACTTGTGAAAGCAATTAAAGATTTCAGAGTTTATATATTGTATTCTCATGTGATAGCTTATGTACCTAATGCTGTCGTTAAAGACATCTTGACTCAAGATGGTATTGAAGGCAAAAGAGGTAAGTGGATAGCTACCATATTAGAATATGATATTGAAATTAAACCAACAAAACTCATAAAAGGTCAAGGTTTGGCTCAACTCATGACTGAAACTAATTGCCAAGCCCTGGATATTAATGAACTGGATGACGAACAGGAGATGGTGACTCCACAGATCAGTCAAACCTTTTTAGACTCACCCTGGTACACTGATATCATTTATGTTTTGTTAAACCTGCAAGATCCTCCAGGGTTGTCCAGAACGAAACAAAGATTTTGAAAATGACATCTTTAAAATATTGTATTTTAGATAATGCTCTTTTTTGGAAGAATCATGATGGAATCCTATTAAATTGTTTATTAAAAGATGAAATTGACAAGGTACTTAATGAATTTCATGCAGGGGATTGTGGGGGACACCTCTACTGGAAGTCAACTGCAGATAAAATCTTAAGGGCTGGTTTTTACTGGCCAACCTTGTTTTCAGATGTTAAGAAATTTGTAACTTCTTGTCATAAGTGTCAGATCTTTGAGGGAAAAAGAAAGTTGTTACCTTTACCATTAAAACCAATTTCCACAGAGAGAGCCCTCTCTGGATGCAGATTGGCTAGATTCTGCATCCGAAGGTTGCTTTGTGGTTACCTCGGGTATACTTTCATTTTCCACAACTTCAAGGAAAACCTGAGTGTTAACATAGTGGCGACCATACTGGGGATTGGGGATTGGATTTTATTGGAGAAATCCATCCCTCTTCTTTTGGGCAACACAGATGGATTCTAACTGCCACAGATTACTTTACTAAATGGATTGAAGCTATCCCATGCAGACAGGCCAATGATTCTGTAATTATAGGGTTTTTAGAAACCAATATACTTTCAAGATTTGGCTGTCCAGAGAAAATTATAACAGATAATGCTGCTACATTTAAGTCAAAGAAAATTATTAGTTTCTGCAATAAATATCACATTACTTTAGGCCATTCAACAGCCTATTACCCTCAGGGTAATGGACTAGCAGAATCTTCCAATAAAATCCTTATTAATATCATTAAAAAATTATTGGAAGAAAATAAAAAGAACTGGCATAAGAAACTTACCAATGCATTGTGGGCAAACAGAATCACAACTAAAAAATCAATTGGGACCAGTCCATATGAACTAGGTTATGGCATTGAAGAAAGATTCCCATCATCTTTAGGAATTCCTGTTATGAAGTTATTTCAGGAGGCTCAAGTGGAACCAAATGATATTCAGAGAAGACTTAACCAAACAATCCACTTGCAGCAAACCAGAGAAGAAGTGTATCAACGATCCCAAGTCTTGCAGGAAAAGTTAAAGAAAATGTTTGACAGAAGAACTAAAGAAGAAGATTTCCAATTAGGAGACAAAGTCCTGAGATGGGATTCGAGAAGGGAAGAGAAAGGGAAACATGGGAAATTTGATTTCTTATGGAAAGGGCCCTACATCATTCATGCTTTACAGGGGAACAACACATACTTTTTGAAGAATTTGGACAGTTCAGAAGCTGAGGAAGGACTAGTCAATGGTCGAATGCTAAAGCATTATTTTGATCCTATTTACTAAGATGTTCTGATTTTTTCTAAATTGTACATAATATATCCTTTTCTAATGCATCAGTTTTGATTGGATGGTGACTTCTTGGAGTTGAAGCCCGAAGTGAAGGCCCTAAGCTTCAAAAGTTTCACTATCATATGTACAATAAAGCTATCAAAAAAAGGAGATTTCATGGTTCAGTTAAAGGCATTTTTGAGGCATCTAACCTGCTGTTCTTGACTTTTCACCAGGAAAAGCCATCCCCAAGTGGAGCCAGTGTTAGACTCCTATACCAATAGGTGTCATTTTTCATGATTGTCTTGATTGAACTATGCAATATGTTCAAACCTTTTTCTTGTGCAAAGGTGTTCCATATTCTTAAAAAACCAAAAAATCAAAAAATTTAAAAAATGTAAAGAGGGTATACCCTAAAAGAAAAATCAAAGGGTAAGAAAAATAAAATGGTCAAAAAAGTGAAAGAAATAAACCCCAAACAAAAATAGACCAAGGAAAGTGTGCAAATCCAAATGCCACTACTATTTCATATTTTGTAAATAAGTAATTGTGTGCAGCTTGTTAAACTTTGCCACAATTTATGAAGAGTCAAACTGTATAAACTTGACTCATTCATTTTTCAATTTCATGTTGTAGAATAGTGAATAAATATCTGACCAAACAGTTTAATCTTGGCAGATAAGTAGATAGGTAGAGTTAATAAAGGTGCTCAACAGTTTAATCTGAGCCCTTGGATGCAATAAGTGTAGAATTAGATAGATTTGCCATGTAAAAAGAAAAAGAAGATTGAAAAGGATTTGCAAGTCTAAATGCACCCTAATAAAGAAGAGAAAATGATAGTGTAAAGTAGGTAGGGTAGGTAGATGGTGTTGCAAAGTCTCATGTGATGAATGATGGTGTTAAATGTGTCTGATCTTCTACTTTCATCACAAATTGCAAAGGAAGGTGATACATTGGAAAACTCACAGAAAACAAAGTCAAAATCATTAACTTCCCACATCACTTTCTCCCTAAGAGTTTTACTAATTTCCCCAAAGTGAAAAGGTATTTGAAGATTAAAAGGGCTCAAGGCATTTCCTTGACTTTTGGAGGGACCGGACCCTCGGCCAGATGATCAAAAAAGACCTAAGTACTTGAAGTTATCCATCATTGCATTCATTCAATTTTAATCTTTTCCTAAGTAAAATCCCATTTTACTTAGGAAAATCATGCAAATTTCCATAATAATCCCTCAAAATTACTTATTATTCTATGTTTAAGTGTTGAAATTAAGATGATACAATTGGCTTCATAAATCTTCACTTTCTTAGTTGTGTAAAGTATTTTGAGTTTTCCTTGTCCCTTTGTCATATTAACGTCTGATTTATTTATTAAATCCTTATTGAAATACCTTATCCTATTATCTATAATTCCCTTTTATAATAATAACCCAAAAACCCATTTATTCTAAGTTTTGGCCAAAGTTTATTTAATCCCCTTTATTAAATAAAAAATCCCACAATAAAAACCCTTTGGCTAAAATATACCTATAGATACTATCCCCGCCCCTATGGTTAATAAATGTCATTAATTTATTACCATATAATATAAAATATACGAAAAACAAAGTTTACACATATATTATATGTTTAAAACGGGAAAACATAAATAAAAACCCAAGTCCGTATGTAACCCCGACCTTTCCATAAACCAAAGAAATTAATTAATCAACTGGATTAGTTAATAATCTTACCTCTCCGCCAATCGAAAGCACCCCGGAATGATTAACTCGTAAATAAAACCCGTCGGGCCCGCACATTAACTCCCGTATCATTTCCCCGTCCCGTCGTCCGTTGGATCATTCTATCGAAGATCAACGGCGATCGTTCATTCCGCTGACCGTCCCCTGTCCGATGATTAACTCGCAAAATCGTGGTGGTTTCGAAACAGTGCGATGGCTACGTGTCGACCACTGAATGGATTCGCTGCCTCCCCGCGGAAAACCGCCTGCTCCCGAAAGCGGTGCGGAAATTATCGCTTACCGCCCGACCCCGATGACGTGTCCTCCCGTACCACGATGACGTCATTCCCGAAAATAATAAAAAAAGCCCATTGACTTTGTAAATAAAACAAAACTCCGCGTATTTTCTATCATTTTGTCTGGTGAAAGTGACTGCGTCCTCCACTGAAAATTTGAAAATTCCGCTATTAAACTGCTGTCGACCAAGATTGTTGAACTCCATTGCTATACCAGTGCCCGAGCATTCATCCGCCATTAACCAGTGCCTGTAAATCTCGACATTTTCCATAAAACAGGTATTTATCCGATTTCTTGACTGGAACTCTTTAAAAAATCCGCATTCCAGTGTTAAATTCACACCATAGTCTGAAGAAAAGGTTAATATTGGTCTATTTTAGTTCCTGCAATGGAAATCAAACTTCCAAAACTAAAATTGCGCCCGTTCTGTGAAAACCCCCGAAACTTCCACTTTGAATACACAAGAACCAAAATGGAAGTCCCGACAGCCCTGAATGTAGCTCCATTAAACGCCCCTCACAGAGAATTGGAATACTTGGCACTAGTGGATAAAGATTTTCAAATTAAAGACTTAGTTTTCAATGAAAATCCCCTTCGAAGTTATTGTCGCTTCAAAGATGATTATTTGAAAGGTTTGGATATCATCGGGTTATGGGAATCCAATTTTCCAAGATATCTCATCCCCTCAGTCCGTATTTTCCCAGAAATTATGCATTACTGTCATTCCAATTATGATCCAATTCAAAGAGCAGTATTATCCCCAAGCCAGAATATCCTTTTTCCTATTACTGCTCAATCCATCAATGATATGTTACATTTTCAACCTGGTCAAGCCTTGACTCCCCTGTCCATAGGAGATATGCTTGAGAAATCTGCCAATTTATCTCATGAAGAGTTAAACCTTCACAGACTGCTCTTATTCCATAGGTCTTTCAAAAAGCCTACAATAACCTCCCTGCAGACCTATATTTCTTTAACAAATTGTTTGATTTTAGCAGGTTACTATCAGAATATGGATTTGGACCAACAATTTCATTACTAGTTGCAAAATTGTTTGCTCCAAATTCTCAAATTTTAATTCAATATATTCATTCAACAAAAAGTTTGTATACAAATTCAGAGAGAGATTAGAATGATGAAATGTGCACAGTAAATGGTAAAATTGAAATGAGAAATTACAGGGATAGTAAAAGCATAACAGTTAAAGAGTATCAGTGGTTAAAGTGTATCAGGTAAAAGTCAGAGTGAAAGTTAAAATGAAGTTACAGAGCGGTCAAAGGTAAACAGTAAAAGTAATTACAGAGGCAGTAAAATGATAAAAAGAAATGAAAATACTTTCACCAACATTGAATTTTGTTTAAAAGTGAAAGTAAAACAGTCAAAAGAACAAAAAAGTGAAAAGATGAAAAATACAACAAGAAGGAACATTTTTGCAGAAATTGCATGTTTTAGTCATTGTTTTGCAGAAACTATTGTGATCAATCCAAGATGAATTTTACAAAACTGAAGGAAGTTTATGTTATTAATAGGACCATCTACAAAAACCTCTCTCACTTTTCTAACAGCTATTATGGTTTTGGAAATATTAAACAATGTTGGAAAGCACTTTTTGCAGAAAATTCCAGTTAAGTCATCCTTTTACAGAGAATATTGTGGCCAATAAGAAATACATCATACAAAAAAGAAGGATTTTTTTGTTCCTAAGACAATATTATACAAAACCCAATCTCACTTTTTCCACAGTGATTTCAGAATGAGAGATACATGCACATCTTTACAAGCTATTTTTCAGACTCTGTAAAACTCTGTTTTACACATATTTTTGCAAAGCCTATTGTGCAAATCTGGAGAAGAATTGTAGGAAAGTGAAAGAGGTTTATCTCACCAACATATTTATCTACAATAACCGCTTTCACTTTTTACATATCTATTACGGATTGAGAAATAACAAGGTATCATTGGACCCCAAGTTTGCAGAATTGTTGGAGCAGAATTCACAAAAAAAGGAAGCAGTTAGTGACTTGGATGCCTCATCATCAATTAAGAGTTGGATAAAATTCGAATTATCCTCTTTTTCATCACCTATCCATACAAAATAGTTCCAAATATATGCATTAGTTTGAGTTTCCTTTACATAAGTTCTATTTATGTAAAATAGTTGAAGAGATTTGTGAACCAATTTTGATATTTTTTCAAGATATTTTAGTTTAGAATTTGTATAAATACTTCACTCTTGGAAGTATTTTGTGTGGATTCTACTACTTTGATGTGACATTGATGTTTTTGGAATAAAAGTGCTTTGGAGAAATTTATTTTTGGCTTGCTGGATGACTATTTGAAGCTCAGGACTTTTTGCAGGATTCATGCGTCGAATTGCAGTTCAATAAGTTTTTCTATCCTATGTCTTAAGTTTTATATCTGTTTATAATATCATTGTGTCCATTTTTTAATAATTGACATAAAAGAATAACTCAGAATTTACTTAATTGTACTCTCAGTTCAGTTGTGATTATTCTAAAATGTTTTCTTCTAGATTGGTTATAAGCAACGAATTCTTAAATGCTCTTGCTTTGCTAATTTAAACATTTTGATTACTATAGTAAAGAATTCTTCACTGCTCTTTATTTGTAATCATTCCATTTCTTTCTTTTGAACATGTTGAAAGATTCTTGAGTGCCTTTCATCCCTTCAAAACCCATTCCATCCACTTGAATTCCTTAAAATTGTTCTCTGTTTGGCTATCTTGCCCTGCAAAGCCATCCTGTGTGTAGAAGATTAATCCAGTAAATCCATCCCTTTGACTCCATAGCCCAATGGCCTGAAAATATTCAACCTTGCCCTTAGTTGGCGAATTCCACCATTTTCAAACACATTTTCTGGACTATAACTAGCCTAAAACTTCCTAAGAACAAAAGAACTAGTATAAAGAGAAAGCCTTCCGGAGCTTTATTTATTACATTCTGCATCCAAGGTTGGTTTGTGTTATCCTGTATTTCTTTCCTGACAACTCAGAGAAAACCTATAAAATAATAGTGAGTACAATATCTGTCTAGAATCTCTGCACACGACTCCAATTGGTTCTTTTCATCATAGATTAAATCTTTTCTGCTTTTTATTTATTAATCAGTTTAAATTACCTCATAGTATTCCACGTAAGACCCTTCCTTGCTTTCTACTTCGCTTCTTGAGAGTGAAATGTATCAAACACTTTCTTGAAGAAGCTGCCAAACAAAGGTATTCTAAACCATCTAATCGGTTTAAAATTTCTCAATATCATATTTTCATGAATGTATGAGTATTTCATATTTTAACTATCATTTTGTTGATTATACCAAAGGGATCATAATACCAAAGAAAAATAGTGTTGAACTTGAACTCTAACAAATGCTTTTCTGCCTCTAGACCTGCTTCTCTGTTATTACATATGAATGGACCAACCTGGTTCTTAAAATTAAATTGAGTTTTCTTCATTGCAACCAAGAAATTTACAACATCTGATTTCAAAATATGCCTTATATACTCTAGAGAAAATAACCTCATGGAGAGGTATTTTGGAAATTTATAGGGAATCAGGTTTGATCCACAAACTCTGATTTCAGTGTGATTTTAGTATAACTACCAATCACCTCTCCTTCTCTGCTCATATAGTTACAGAAATTTCTTAATTTCATTGTTGATCCTGGGCTGAACACGGTTGTTTAGAAAATTTACCAAAGGATGGATAAAAGAATTTGTGAAATCAGAATAGGTAAATCCATTTGATTCTTTCCTTATTAAGGAGGTCCAAAATATGACAGATTGGGGATTTCCTTCCACATCCATCTTCTGAGGAGTTATAGGAAGTTTTTCTGACTCAAAATAAAGGAACATGTGGAAAAGAAATGAAGTATACCTAAAGACACCTTCAGTAGGTAATTTGAGTAGTCGTTCATGGATGCTATCAGCAATATATTGTGCAAAATTGAAGATAACTGTAAGGGGCTGGCCAGGTACAGAAACGGACAAGAAACCAAGTACTGATGCATCAACATGTTCATCTGTGAAATATCCAAGGATAAAAGACAGCATGGGAATAATGTGTCTGGTTCTTTATGAGAATTTAGAAGAGGAGTATGGAGGTTTGAGCTTATGAATTTTCACAAAGGATGGCATGACATTTTGAAAAAATTGGAATCTCTTGGGAAAATCAAACTCCAAATAGAAATTAGTGAGGGCTTCAATAGATAAAGGAACTTCATTAGGCTCAGACTATAATTAAAGCATCTGGTTTATAGATTCAGTTTTAATGGTAAACAACACTTCTTTTTCAGAATTCACAATGGCTCTTTTATCTCGAGAATAACAAGATTGGCATAATCTGATAGCTTATGGGATGCATTGGTGAGTATGAGGGACAACATATTTAGGAAAATTTGATTCCCAAATAAACACGTCATCTACTTGGTCTAAGGATTTCTCTTAGCTTCAGCAGTGGAGCTCAAGAAGGTTAAACTCGGTCATGGGATTTGTAATTTTGAAGTCTACATCTACCAAGGGAGTATGTTCTACATCTACAACAGGAGGTTATAGAGGGTTTATCACAATAGTGCTTTTGGATGCCATTGATTAGTTTGATTTATCAATTAAAACACTTTTGACCTTTAAAACACTGATTTAGGCATTTAAAATACTTTTTGTAAGTTTAAACAGTTTACAGAAGGTTTTAGATATGACAGGGTTTCTATCTTTGGCTGCAAAAAGGTATAATTATGATCAATCTAACTCAAACTGTATTTTTTGTACCAAAAAGAGAAATTTCTTAACCTTATAGACTCAACAAATGATATATAGGGTTTATAGTAAAATTTTGTGTGATGAAACAATCCTAGAGCATCAAATTTCATGCAGCAAGGATTCTGAGTATTGTAGAAAAGGTTTTGGAGATCTCAAAGGGTTTTTTAAGTCTGCAGATGGCTTAAACTCAATCCAAATTTGTTCAAAATAGGTCAAGGATTTCAAAAACTCTGGAAAATGCTCATGGTTTGTATATCTGAAGAATTTATGAAGAAAAGGGGTATTATTTAGGCATACAAGCATCTAAAGGATTCAAATGAACTGTAAAACTCTTTTAGAATGTTGGATGAGTCTCTTTCTCTGAAGAATAACTATGAAAATGGAATTTAGCTATGAAGGAGGGTTTATGGGGTTGGAAATCTTTCAAAATCTTCTTCTAGCCTTTATATGCAATCTGATGGTTCTTGCAGTGATGTAGCAATCGATTTCGATGAATTCTATTTGTTTTTTTTAGCAAAAACAGAGGCGGCAACGTTCTTTTCTCGGTTTGGAAATATTTTATGAACAGAAACAGTAACAAAAGGCCTGAATGAATGCATTTAATTTATTTTATAAAGAATTTTAATTAACAGTGAGTGAATTTACTTCCGGTCAAATCAAAATATGAGAGGTTTGGGCACGGGGGAGGGAATAACCACCAAGCAGTTTTCGCACAGTTTAAAAATCGTAAGAAAAATTGGTAGGATCGATGCAATCCAATAGAATTGGGATGCGTGGAGGTGAAAGAGAAGCTTAAAAAAACTTTTATCACAAGGTTCGGACTTGTTTAACGTTTGCACTATCAAATATACAATGTGGGATCTCTGCCGTTGGATCTGGGAGATCGGAGCGAACAGTTGAGATCTTGCGATGAAGTTGTGGGGTGAAAGGCGTGGGGCTTGGGAAATGTAGGCAGCGGGATGTTTATAAAATGTATTAAAACATAAGTTTTAATATATAGTTTGGAATAATATTTGATAGGTGGTTTAAGGTTTTATATAACAAATGAAATATGGGTGTATGTAGTTTTAACATTGGCGGGATTAATATATAATGGAAATAATTTTAACCTATGGGGGAGCAGAATATATATCACGTGGAGGAAACAAACCATAGGTCAAAACTATAATATGGGTTTGGGATATATATTTAAAAGGATTTTAATATAATACGTACTAAGGGTAAAATATAGGATTTAATATATAAAGTTAATGTTTAGTAATGAAGTGCAATGAGAGATAAAAATTAATCTAAGTTTAATATAAAATATAATAAAGGGATACGTTTCATTGTTTGAGATTCCCAATAATATTTTTACATTTAAACTTAGGATACATTTTTTTTTGGGTTTTTGGGTATTTTTTGGGGTAAAAGGGGAATTAGTCAAGGGTTTTACTTTCCCTAATTCTAATGAATTTTACACTTAGGAAAAGGGGATTTTTGCAAGTGAAACTGAATGATGATGGGAAAAGGAAAAATGAAGGGGAAATAATGAAAATGGGGGGATTAAGTATTTTTACAAGGGAATGGATTTTTGAAGGAAGTTAGTGACTGAATTGAAATTTTTTTGCTTATCCATGATTTGTAAAAACTGTTTTTGCCTACCCATGTGCTACCCTAACATTTTTTCTTCACTTTACTTGGGTGCATTTTAGCTTGCAAACCCTTGTTGATTTTCTTTTAACACAAAAAACTGAGTAATTCTATCATTATTTCTTCCAAGGGCTCAGATTAAGATATTGAGCTCCTTATTTATTTTCTACCTAACTACTGATCTGCCAGGATTAAACTGTGTGGCTAGATCTTTATTCTCTATCTAATAACATGAAATTTAAAGCATGAAAAGGTCAAGATTAAGCTATTTGACTTATCATGGATTATGGAACTGTAACAAGCTACACATAGTATTTATTTTGCAGAAATAGTAAATAGTAGTGGCATTTGGATTTGCATTACTTTCACATTTTATTTTTATCTCTTTTTGTTTGGGGTCCATTTTTCTATTCTTTTTTATCTTTTTTCTTTCAACTACTTTGATTTTTATATTAGAACTTTTACCCTCTTTACATTTTATAATTTTTCTAATATGGGAAAAAAATTTGTAGAAAGCAAAGTATGTACATATTACAAGACTAATCAAAGTCAATTAAAAAATTATGACTCCTATTATTATAGGACCCTAACAGGTTAGAGAGAAGTCTCTGTGGGAGAGATGAGACTACGCAAAAACTGTTTGCTAGGTGCTTCAGTTCTTTGCACTGATTTACTTAGTGGCCAATCAGGTCGCATAGTCCGCATGTTATCCTAGGTTGTACCTAGGTTATGCTTGGTTGGTGTGCCGTCCAAATTTTCCCATCACGCTGATGTGGGTGTGGGGTTGCTAGTCTGAGGGTGATATACTTTCTATACCATTTAAGGAGATCATCCTCTTTCTTCTCTAATGTATGTATCATATCAATTATAGGTACAGCGCTATCCACAGTGATTGTCTTGACATACCAGGAAAAATAACCTAGATATGGGGTGCCCATCATGCTCAATTGGTGACGTGATGGGGTACCAGCTTCATAGAGCTTCGAAGTCAGGGCAGGTGGCATCCACATGATTGGGTGTTATACATAATGCACATGTTGGTCTTCGCTGAAGAGAGTGGTTGGGGGTAACTAAGGGTTCCTTAAGTGGTTGCCTTTCAGCTGACATGAAGAGGACAAATCTGCTTGTTACATCTTCTTGGGTTGTCGAGCTATTCATAGATTCCGAGTTTGAGCCATCTTCTTGGGAGAGGCAGACAATGGCTGAGCATAAACTAGCCAGCACTAAGCAGAATCAAGGGATGTAGTGTCAATTTCCTAGAATGTGGTTGTTGGCACATAAAAGACATGTGAATTGCGCTGCCTAAAAACCAACATAATAAACACGCTCTATAGGATATCACCTGTGGATGAGTTCCAGGGCTGCGCACTCTTAGATGAAGTGACCACGTTCATTGCACAACGTGTAGCGTATGATAGGAGGGGGAAATATGAACAAGAGTCTTTTTGGTGACTATCGTTCCTCCAAGTATAGGATGGTGTGAGGTTCCTCTCGAGATGACTCGGTGAAGGGATCCTCTTGATAGGATCGCTCGATGGCGTGTAAGGCATCCCTATATCACGAAATTTCTAAGAAATGATGGGTATAGTGTCTATAATTTCTACAGATAGCACATGCGTGATTGCCACACAATGCTTGGCCTTGACTTTTGGTGGCAGGTTCCTTTTTACGAGTACATGGTGTCGCGATATCTACCGTAGAGCTAAGGAGTGGTTTTAATTCATCCAAATTGGGGCAGATGTGGGTAGAGTGTCCTACTACATCACATTTGGTGCAACTTGGTGATTCCTGTTGTGTGGTGGGATTCTCCACCTTCTTTCCTCTTCTCTTGTTTTTCTTAGTTGTAATCATCGGTTATGCAATGGGAATTTCCTTTGTAGGGATGTTTTAGAAAGCTTCCTAAATGGGTGGGGCCTTATCGGAACTAAGGGGCACTAACCCTATAGTGGTGATATGTGTGGCTGTCGTCCCAATAGGGGGAACAAGGTACCATACTGGTATTGCAAAAGATATGTTTGGTAACACCATGGTGGCCATGACCTCCTGGGATACGAAACCAGCTCGGGGGTAGAGGAAAGGGGTTCAGGAGGTGCCATAGGCTAGAGAGGTTATCGTGGTCGAGGAATCGGTTTCATTACTACTCATGTCCGTGTCCTGAATACCTTTGGTGCTTGATGTCCTTATCTATGACGTCAAGTGATTAATCAGGTATGATAGGGGGATCTCGTAAGAATGACCCTAGGATGGAAAATAGTGTGAACTGGTCAGGGCCATATTCTTGGTACCATGAAAGCACATCCACATATGTGCCTACGTAGAGTAGAATGACATTGGTATTTGTTAGGGGTCGCTATTCGCTATGCGTCAATTTGTCAACAGTAATGATGTTGTATTCATGGGGGAACATCATAGTTAGGAAGATAGAGGAGGTGATGGATGACATGGCACACATATAACTCCGGCCAAGGAGTATGTTGTAATCCAGTTGGGCATCCAAGACTTTAATGTATATAAGGATCATCTTTCTGGCTAAGCAGACTGGGACATTTTGGTAGAGACCAAGAGGGCTGAAAGGCGACCATCGTATGCTCTAAGCGTGATGTCTGATGGCTTTAGTTCGGGAGACCCTAAATTCTGCTAAACGTTCTTTAACATGATGCATGTGGATTCCACCTCGTCAATAATACATCAATGAATAGTAATGTTTTGGACCGACACTCGTATCTAAAAGCTGACCATTGAAGGAAGCCTAGGGGTGGCTTTATCTAAATCAAAAGCCATTAGACGCGAATTGGTAGGGTCGATGGTTCCTAACATGGAAAGTAAGGCTTTCTTCTACTCTGGGAATGATTGTAATACCTCCAAAGATGACATAGTGGTGGGAGATTGAGCTAGATCATCCACAATGTTATAGTTATGGGCTGCTTTGGAATAATTTCTTGCTTGCCTAGTTGGTCCCTTAGCCATTTTTGGCAAAGGTTCAATAGGCATCTTTGATATGGTAAAAGGTGTTGTTAGTAAACTCGTACTAGCCCCTGATGCATTGGTGTATCGTGGGGTGTTGTAATTTCAATTCCATGTTGGAAAAAAACATTTCTATGCCAGTTGTGTAGATTTTGCGGCTGTCTTTTTTCAGAATCATTGGGAGTTTTTTGTTGTGTGATAATTGTCCCTTGATGGGGGAAGGGTTCCTGCATGATTGTTGTCTATTGGGAGGATCCCCCTATCCACGGTTACTCTGTAGCTTCTTTAGCTTAGGGAGGTCGGGATAGTGGTGAGTGTAATGGCCGTACTCACCACAGATCAAATAAGAGTGGTTTTACCAAAGAATTGGCCTTTTCTTCTATCTATGGGAGTTGCTTGGATCCTGGTTTTGATTTCGGTTAGAGTTGCCTCCAGCCTGAGATCATGAAAAAATAATTTTTTGTTGTTTCCCCACTGTCCAGGATTTCCGTTAGGCTTGTTTTTTTCTTTTTTCTTAACCGCGTTAGGAGGATAATTTGGATTCTCCTAGTTATATGGTTGGCGCGGTTGGTTTTGGGAAGGTTTCACGAAGTTCGCTTGTGCATTATTCTGCATGGGTGGGTCTTGTGCTGGGGACTGAGCATAATGCGGTCCTTAGTTTGTAAATGACTGTTGGGGGGGAGGTCTTCCTTCAGCGTGTATATTTGCCTATTGGGTCCCCTGAGCCAGAGGATATGGTCCTCCATGCTGATGGTGATACGACGATGTCCTACTCGTCAAATTTTGCGAAGGCATGTGATGACTTTGATATTCAGGTTGTGGTATGTTCTAGGTAGAATCATATGTATAACTGTGGTATTGAACACTACTTCTTGGGTGACTTTGGTTCAATGACCCAATTAAACCATCTGTAGAGTCCGATGCACTTGGCCATTCTTTATAAGTTTAAAGGCGTGGGGTGTTCGACAGGATATTATAAATACACCCTAATTGCGTATAGATCAGCTCAAGTTGTTCGGCCTTACTGATGGCGTCCTCTTCAGATATGGGCTTTTCTTGTGCCACATACTTCGAAATATATCCGGTGAGAGTTTTGAGGAACAAGTGTAACAGAACTCGATCATCGAGTTTGGCTTTGCATAAACTACGACATCACCGCCATTCGTGGAGATGGTATGAGATATGGATGGTGGGGGTTTGCCTAAAGTGGGTCAGTAATTCCATTCCAGAATCATGGTGGATGGGTAACTGAAAATAAGTTACGAATGTAGTGGTGAGGGTACTAAAGGTTCCACATGTAGCAGCGGGTTTCTCCACATATCATTTCGCTGCCACTCCAGTTAGAGTGCATTGAAACAATCTTAGTCGAATAGTATCATCAATGATGATGTTTGACGAACACCACAGGTGGAAAGTCATAACATGATTTCTAGGGTATTTTTCTTGCTTCCCTTCAAATTTTGGAATGTATGAAGGGAGATTTGTGTGCATGGGAGGCAATATGGGGTTGTGTGCAATGGGTTTGTTTGTTAACTTGGTTAAATCTGGTAGATTTAACAAAGCTAGAAAAGGTGACTGTGAGGTTGTAGCCATTGCGACTTGTGAAAACACAATGTTCTAGTTAGGAATAGGGTTTTTCTGTGACATACCCTATTGTGCGTTCAACTAGATTCCTGAATGGGTAACACTCCTCTACCCGCTAGGGATTGTGGGAGGAGTGGTGTGTGGTGACCCTGTGGGGGTGTTCACCAGTGTGGCATTGGGCGACCAACTAGGGTTCCCAAATAAATATTCCATAATAAAGGATGAATCAATAATGGTGGATGTGTTCTTTATTTAACGCCTAAATGGAAAAATACCTAGAACCCCTCCCAGTAATGGGGGGAGGTCCAAAAGACATCTAGATCGATGAGGTCCTATTGGGTCTATTCTGGTGTCGAATAGGTATGGATTTGGAAATATTTTAGAGGATAGAGATTATAATCAAAGAAAAATTCTGATCAAATCCATAAAACAAAGAGAAAATAAAATAAATTTTCACTTTAGATTAATCCTATTTGATTAGCTAATAAAAAAATATGGTTTTTTTTTTTTTGCGTATGATATTCAAATCTCGGAAGACCTAATTGCCCTCACACGTTCAAATTTAATTGGGCCTTGACAATATATCTTACGAATGCTGGCACGACGTCCCGAAGGAATTGGTGATGCCCCCAATCAACTCAAGAAAATCCACCAAGGTAAGGGTAGAGAATCTAGTGCTTGCCTGCGCCGTCACCTATACGGAAAGGATGCCCTAATTTTGGCCACTAAGAATCACCATCCCACGTGAGAGTTCAAGTCTTGGGCTTCTTGGTAGTTCATCTAACAGTACTGAGTATGAGCTGGGTCAGGTAGCCCCAAATGATACCACACGCACTGCGCCTAAGCCTAACCCCCTCTGAATCGAGTCTCTTCCACGCTTGGGTTTTCTTTTCCGTGGGCTGATAGGTGGATTTGAAAGTTCCCTAAATAGTCAAATTCTATGTTTCAATATGAAGAATGACCAAGGAGGCTTATTGGATGCCTACCCCCTTGATCCTAACTTAGACTATAAATTCTTTTGTGGCTCCTGTGGGGAGAATTTAGTGAGTTTTGGTCAGTTAGTTTTAGGTGTCTTTAATTTTCTTAGTGTGTGGATGTGTGTGAGAAAAAAGTGAACAAGCACATAGTTTGAACATGTGGATATGAAATGATCCTTTTCAAAATCCCCTATTTAAACTATATTATATTGTTCCTTGCTTAAAAGAAAAACATGCGCTTATATGGGACGCTTTCAATTTTTCCTAGTTAATATATGTGATCAACTATAGGGAGATGGTGAGTTGTGAATAGAGAGTGTTCATATGAGTTCCTAGGATCAACGAAGGGTGTAAAGGCAGTAGATATTACTTGCTCTTCTATCGAAAATTCGATCCTAGTCCCAAAATCCTAGTGGAAAAAACTAAACTAATGACTTTTACACTAGAAAAAGGAACTAGCTAAGCATGCATGGACTTGGGACACTTAATTTGGCTAATTATTTAGGTGTTTTGGTATCTAAATTTGCAAAAAATAAATTATTTTGGAATGCAAGTTAATTTGCCTCCTACTTGAACTATGTGTTAACCTTCCAAAAATCAACTTGAAATAATACTAACTCTTAAATCGCTAAAAGCAGCTACGAGTGAGCTTTAGGAAGTTGTGGGGAACCTCAACCAGTGATGGAAGATGTATTATGGGCTACCAGTAACCTTTAAAAGCAAGAAAATATGGAATTATTGGAGAGAATTCCACTTCTTCTTTTTTGCGCAAAAGGTTGAGATAGGCACAATTTCTGCACACGGGTCAACTCAGAGCGTGCGCATTAGGGTGCGTTTGTCTGTGAGAAATGCACCCAATTTTGCTACAGAGTAGTTTTTTGGGAGCTTTTCTGCCTCAGTCTGTCACTAGGGATGAACTAGACAATGAAGGAGAGAAAGGAGGCAATTCCAACCCAACTCCACAGCAAAGACGAAGGTCTCTGCAAAAAGGCACAACCATATAAACTTGGAAATAAAAGTTAGTGGAGTCGCAAATCCTCTGTTGGTGTGTTTGGTGCATGAATGTATAAAATCACACTTGCTTAAGAGAGGTGGGTTTTCCCTCTTAAGTTATTGGCCACAAATAGAAAATAGATGGAGTCAAGCCCGTTAATGGAACATGCTCAAACATAAACATACTAGATAGAGAAATAGCATGCATATTCAAACATAAAAATAAAAATACAAATAAAAAAAATAACACAAAAGCTCTAAATAGAGTCAAGCAAATTCAATAATCCAAATGGCAGTGCTTACATCCCCTCTTATTGAGTGCTGGTAGGAAATGAGGATGAAACCTTAACCCACTTGCCAAGGGGCCCTTATAACTAGGGGCTCTAATTCCCGATGCAATAATTTCCTTACTTCTGAGCTACCTTGGTGCAAATTCTCCCTCTCTCTACTATGGTGGACTAGATTTTTTGGATGGCCAACAACTGAGTCCCCTCTATCTCTACTCCGGATCACACACTGCTAGTATTTATTGGGGAAATTCTATCCAGCATAAAAATGTGCTCTCCTGTTGTTCATCTCTTGGTGGTATTTTATAGGAGAATTCAAATCCTCCTTCCCTCTCTTGGTACATTGTGGATAGTGACCCAAGAGAGGAGGGTGATTCCATTGTGTGATCCCTTGAGGTCCTAAGGAGGCTTGGGCGGCTATCGTTAGGTGACCTCACATGTGGAATGAATGTCCTAGAGTGTGCCTTGTTGTCCTGGAAAGTGACTTCCGCCACTCCCACGATTGCTTGCCTTTTTGAGTAAAAAGTGTGCAAAGGCGCGCTTATCGAAGAATTTTGCGCGCAAAGGCGCATTTGACTAGTTCTTCCTATGTGAAATTTGATTTTTCCTTTCAAACCTGAGAGATTTTTAAATAATTTTAGATTCTCTAATCTCGTTAGGCCCTGTAAATCCTTCTTCCTGACATTAAATAATGTCACCTTTGCTTATTCGATTTTCTAGTGATACCATAAGGCATACTACATGGTAATTATAACCAGATCCCTAGATTAGCGATAGATGTCACTCTAAGCATTACCACTGAGGGTGAGCATGGTGGTATGTTACTCGTGGCAGTGTGTCAGATTGCATATTAAATACAATGATGTATGGAATATTATTTGATGAATTCCTAAAAAATGATGATGTGTGGGTGTGTATGATGAAAATCCGGTTATGAGAAATCATGTTGATATAGTTACTTATTTACTTTGCGATTTTGAGACATAAGACAATATTTATTATGCCTATGACTAGATAAACAACAACATGATGGCCAAGTGGTTGGTGAGACTCTGTTTGTTGATTTTAGGGTGGAGACATAAGTCTTTGGATTCCCTTGAGGGTGGAGGTATTAACCTCTAGATGCCCTTATTGTTGACTTCGGGGTGGATACATAAGTCTTTGGATTCCATTCAGGCTTGAGGTATCAACCTCTAGATTCCCTTATTATTGATTTTAGGGTGGAAGACATAAGTCTCTGGATTCCATTGACGGTGGAGGTGATGACCTTTGGATTCCATCATTGCTAATTTGATGGTGGAGATATCAACCTTCGGGTTCCCTTATTGTTGATTTCAGGGTGGATACATAAGTCTCTAGATTCCCTTAAGGGTGGAGATGTCCACCTTTGTATTTTATCTTTTCTAATTTCAAGGTGGATGTATCAACCTATGGATGCCCTTATTGTTTATTTCAGGGTGGAGAGATAAGTGTATGGATTCCATTAAGGGTGCAGGTGTTGACCTTTGGATTGTCTCGTTTCTAATTTGAAGGTGGAGGTATCAACCTCTCGATTCCCTTATTTCTGATTTCAGGGTGAAAAAATAAGTTTGTAGATTCCCTTGAGGGTGGAGCTGTGGACCTTTGTATTCCCTTATTTCTAATTTAAGAGTGTATCAACCTTTGGATTCCCTTATTAATGATTTTAGGGTGTAGACATAAGTCTATATTTTCCCTTGAGGGCAGAGGTGTTGACCTTTGGATTCCTGCGTTTCTAATTTGAGGGTGGATGTATCAACTGTTAGATTCCATTACCATTGATTTAAATATGGAGAAATAAGTTTCTGGATTCCCTTATGGATGATGCAAAACACTTTTTTGGGGTGCAGGTGAAAGCCTATGGATTCCCTTTTTTAGGAGAGGGTGGAGGTGGGACACCTCTAGATTCCCTTGATAGACTAATGGACCAGAAAACAAGTATAATCTAAAATTTGGAAATTTTCTATAATGAATCTCATTAGAGATTATATGGCATGTTACAAGAAACTATGGGAATTTCCAGACAAAGTAAATAAAGCTAACTGAAAAGAGGATTGTAACAATTGAATATAGTAGAGTGTGCAACAAAAGAACTGGGAAAATTACAAAGAGCCATTTAAGAATTTCCCAAGTCAATGTGTAGGTATATGTATATCCATTGAGTTTTTAGAAAAGCGACTGGGTATAGGAATTGTGATGATGATGATGATTAATGTCCACTGAGACCAAATTTGGTCTATCAGACCTATAATTTTCTTAGTTCTTAATTGTGTGGCTTCTCGTCTTTCTTGGGGAGATTGGTGTTGTAGATTTCGTTTTCTTCTCTATAGTATTCCAAATTCCTTTATCCTTCCCCTCCTTCATCTCTTCCTATTCTTGGGACACTCGTGTCTTATCTTCGGGATTTGGGAGATCTGCTTTGCTGCAAAATGAATATTTCTTTTGCATGGTATTTGAATCCTCATATTTGTTGATGCTTGATGGGCTGTCGAGTTCATTTTTTTGTTGTTGGGTGGGTCTTTCCCCGTGCTTGTATTGAGGGTTGTTTCTTTCTTACCTGATTTCTTGTGATTCAGAGTTTTCTGGAGAGTATTCTTCCTTGATGATAGTGTAGTGTTCCTTTTGTGCTCCTTCCCACCATGTAGATCTATGGTGATTCCTGCTAGCATAATTTTTATGGGAGACTTTTGGGAAATTTTTGGCTAGATGGCTTGTCTCAAAACAGGATCAACATCTAAAGAGGACACTTTCATAGTCGAGTTTCTGGTTCCATACATAGTCTTTTCTTGTTAGGATTATTTTAGCTGGGAATATCGCATTAAAGTCCATTTCTACACAGATGCGTGCATAGGTGGTTCTGTCATATTCCTCTATTTTTGGGCACTTGCAGTAAAATTTCCCAATTGCATTTCCAATGGCTTGTATTGAGGAGAGATTCCAAAGATGCAAAGGTAGCTTTGGCAGTTTGACCCAAACTTGAATGAAGGGTTCCATGGCTTCATGAATAGGCCTGAGCTTTCCCAAAACCAAGGGCAAAAATCTAAAATGCATTGTCTGCTTTCATATTTTTCAAAATCTACAATAAAGAAACCCTGAGCACAAGGGTAGATATTAATGTCATCAGAAATGAAAGGTTTACATACCTCCAAGTTCCAATTGTGGAGAGTTGTCAACCACGGCCAAAAACCATTGAAATGACAGATTAAGGTACTTTCAGAGAACTTCAAGGCTTCATCCAGTGAGGCCTAGACCACTTGCACAGTGGGAGCTGGGGCTTCACTAAAAATATGGGCATGAGCTTGACTCTCAGAGGCGGACGGAACTGGGTGACAATTATCTTCATGAAGCTGGGAGCCATACTAGACCCAAAATATAACGGAAGAGATTTCACACAGCATATATGTGGTACAAATCTATGTATAAAAATCTCCATAAGCTTTGTGTGTTTTAAGAAAATCCTTTATGTTGCATATCGTCAAAAAACATCAAGGACAGTGTCACCCCAAGGGCGATGGGTTTGTGACAATACCCCACTGCGTATTTCCTTCATGTATTTTAATAATGTAAGTATTTCATAAAAAAAAAGAGAGAGCTGGATCATGGGACATATATTCCAAGGTCAAAGGAGAATTGTTTCTTAGAGGAATTTTGGTTATCATGGACCAAAAGAGGCTAATAGGTGGCATGAAAATAGAAAACAATCAAGTTCACAAGATCATTGGCCAGCAAGAATATAGGGAGTGACAAGGCCAACAATCTTAAAGAATATGAAACTAAACATTAACTCGGTAGTATATAATTAGTTGAAAAATATTATATCTTAGGAAACCAAGGAAAAACAAACTAATGAACCTTGGCTCATGATCTAACAGAACACAATTTACCTATGTGAAGGGAGTTGTTACATTTTGGTAACAGAGGATGTATAAGGGATATTTTTTTTGGGGAAGATGGATTTGAGAACACACATAGAGACAAGGGCTTAAGGGAAGAGAGTAAAGAAGTGAATGGTAGCTAGGTTTTAATAGAGAAATTAATATGCCTCATAGGTAGCATGAAGGTGGTTGCACTCAAGAGGTTAGTTAAACTCTGGAAAATAAAAACCTAGAAATTAATTTATGATTATTTAAGATGTTCTTGAAATTGTTCACATTGATTATGCATAATGTGCATTAGAGGCGTTATGGCTACTATACCAAACTTCAGTTGTAAGTTTCAATGACTAATTTGTTCTAAGTTGTATATAAGAGGTTATGCATCACAAGTAAATAAATTCTGAAACTTTGACCTCTGCAATGTGACCTTTGTAATGGTATTATAGTACCTATGTTGCGCTTGGCATTTCCCTAGCCACAATTACATTTGACATAATACTGAAATTCCTATGTAAAACATAGTTCTTTATTAGTGTTGATAGTGGATTATGTATATATGAGAATTTAGTCAAATAATATGTTTCCCTAAGTCAGAAGGAAAATGTCCATGACTGATGGGTAGTCTTCCCTTGTAGGTGAAAATGACTAAAAGTAGTTTTCTTATGGCCAAATAAAGGAGAAAAAAGAATGAAGAAAAATCTAGAAACCTTTTTCTTTTAATCCAATAGGGGTGGAGAATCATGCTCTAGAATCCCTTATGGTTAGAGACCAATTAGCTAGCCTACTTTGAATTTTTTTTTGAATAATAAAATGTTGTATCCTTTGGATTCCCAATATAGGGTGGAGGTATTGAAGTTATAGTTTTAGGGTAATGTAGCTCTTTGTAGTCCTTAAAATGTGGAGAGGATTTGCTCTTTGTAGTCCCTAAAATGTGGAGAGGATTCCTGAAACTTTTAAGTCGAGTGAGGGTGGAATTTTTTTTGTCTTTGGAGTCCCTCTACGTTAGTTAGGTGGAAGATATTACATCTGGAATCTCAGTAAACGCCTAGAGAGTTGTATAGGGTGGAGGTAGTACAAACCTATGGAATCGATGGTTTGGTCCCGAGCTCAGTGGTGGCAACTGCATTATTGGTAGACTGTGAAAGGATGGGAGGAGAAATAGGGACCTTATTCTCCTACCAATCTATATCACAAAAAACCAAACACCTTGTGATCAGGGTCATGTTATGATAAGTACTTTTATTTTGGGGGGTGTGGCTAAATTTGGACTCTGGTAACTTGTGTGTACTGGATGTGACATGATTTAATTTATTTTTTAGGTAATATGGTAACTGTAGTAATATGTGTTTAGTTTAAAATATTATGGAAATAGGAAGCCTTCCCACTTACAGTGGGCTCTTGATACATTGAATTTTGTGCTTATAATTTGGATTTCCTTGCATATAGAAAATAATATATCAATTTAATGTTGCAACCTTAAAACTTTGAAGTCATCCACCTATATCACACAGTCTTAATGAAATATATATAGTATTTTGATATATAATTGTTGGAACAATAATTTCACATGGAATGCTACTATATCCTCTATGCACATAGTATCAACATATACAAGTCAGTTGTTGCTATGAAAATGGAAGATGAATTTTTTTTTCTCTCTTACTTATACTATATCTAGAACTGCCAACAAGGGTTTCATACAATTTTTGTAGCAGTTGCATAAAAATTCACTGTTGATGGATTCAAATTTTCCTAAGTTTTCTCTTGAATAGTGACATAGCTTAAGAGAATTCCTTTTGCATTGGTTAATGGTATCTAATGCAACTTTGGTGATAAGATGTAGTGTAAACGTGTTATATTTGTATGAAAGGACTTCTTAATATTTTCCTTACTGTCATACGGTTTCAACATGGTTAAATTTTCTTGATAAGTCTACATATAGTGGAAATCATTTTCTTCATTACTGTAGGCTCCTTGGATATAATTTTTACATATTTTGTAGTTGATGAAAATTTTCACACATGAACTAACCCCTTCTTCTTGAACTAGTGTAAATATTAGTACAAAAGAAGAGCATTGGATCTTGAGTAAGACTTTTGGTTTTCTGACCCATACACTGCATAACTTGAGATCTATTAACCATTACAATCACTAAAAAGCCACTTATAAATAACCTATAATATCGTGAAGTACAAATATAGTTACTCTTATATTTGTTATTAAGAAAGGGCCTTGTGAATGAGATAGATACTTAATAATTTTAGCATTTCTTTAGAAATCTTACCAATATTGTATTAACCTTGGTTGGAAAATATTCTTAACATGTTAAGCTAACACAGGTATTGGTGTCCTTATTGACATAACCAACCAATGATATCCAATGGGGACTAGAAGAGTGCATAATAAGATCTAGATTTGATTCTCGGAGGCTACTCACTAACTATAGACAATATAAGGTTAATAAAATGTTTAGGTCACCTTGATGCTAAAATGTTACCAGAATTGTGAGTATAAGTAAAGATGCAATGTGTTGAAACATACATTGTGGAATTTGTCCAATAATGAATTAATGATCCACGTATCCATGAAAATGCATATTAATGATGTTTAATGGATCTAATTCGAATCCTTTCATAATCTAGTTGATGTTATAATATGTAAACACCGGAGTATATACTACAAACCATTAGAAAATCTATTGATTTCTTATAAAATAGAGTTGTAGAAATTTTCTCAATTCGTAGGCTTCATAAATTTTTGCTTCAAATTTTGTATGATGTAATGGAGCTAACATTCATTGCATTAATATATATATATCCATTTTTAGATGATTTAAGATTCATAATTGCAGATGTTAATACTCTCTATTTAGTTGTTTAAGAGTGAAGAATCTGTGATAAAAATGTAGTAAGAAATGAAACCTCCTACTATTAAAAATTGTCAGTTGATATTCAATACTATGTTCTGCGAATCAAGAAAACATTTATGTCGCATTGCACTAACTTTTTAGCTTAGTATCCACAGACCTAGGTATATTCCCATTTAGTGTATTGTTTGAAAGGTCTAAATACCCAGTCTTGTATTAAGTAGAAAGTCATTGTGGAATTGGCCCCTTCACGTTACATAAGCTCAGTGAAAATTGGTCGAGGATAAAAGATGCAATTTCATTTGTCATATTTACAATAAGACCAGTGTTAGACTGAAAAACATTGACAATCACATCTACCTAAATAACTGCCTCATGTTCACCTGCATTCCATAACACTTGTAACTTTCGGTGATCTTTATGTATGTACATAATGTTGAAGAAAAACAATATGGTGACTTTGGATGATGTTTTGGGTATAATGAAGGTGAAAAATGGTACAAACCTATTTAAAATTAGTATGGAGTAACATAAGTAAAAAAGGTATCAAATATTTAAATTCAGGTATGCATGTTTACATATATGATTGTAATAGTGTTTATGTGTTAGGGTCTCATCAATGTAGTTTCATGGTTCCCATTGTTTCTAACAAACTTATGAATCTCCGAAATTAAAGGAACATGATAAAAAATGTGTAGTATATGGCTCGGAATTGGTAGCAGTTATTCATCTCCACAAAATGCTGAGACATTACCTAATGTTTAAGAAATTTATGCTAGTAAAAGACCATATAAGTCTGAAATATTTATTTAGTCAACCTGACATGAATTTCATGTAGGCTAAGTGGATATAATTTCTAAGTGAATATGATTTCGACATAAGACGCATCAAAGGTAAGGAAAAAAAAGTGGCTAATGCGTTGAGTGAGAGTTTGAAACAATTGTGGGAGGTAAGAATAAGTAAAATTGAAATATATTTTTCTGAATAATTAAAAAGGGAAACAATGAATGATTAAAACTATAATTTAATCTATGATAATTTGAGAAGCGAAACTAAAAAATATAAATATTTAGAATACGAGAAATGAAGATGGAATGTTGGCATATAATAATAGGTTGTATGTTTCAAATGAAGCCAAAATTCAAAGGTTAATCTTGACTAAATACCATAGAAAGCCATATCTAACACATCTAGGATATCAAAAAATGATTTATACACTTAAAAGGATTTTTTATGGCCATGAATGAAGAGGTATGTGGCTTAATACTCGCAAATATATCAAGAATTTTAGTTGGTTAAGGTAGAGAATCAACATCTAGCAGGATTGTTGAACCCTCTTCATATCCAAGAATGGAAGTGGGAAGTTATATCATTATATTTTTTTCACCGGATTACTAAAAACTAGGAGGTAACACACATCTTTCAGGGTAGTTGTGGATAAGTTGACTAAAGTTACCCATTTTATTCTTGTATAGTTTACTTACAAGGTTGCAGAAGTAGCATATGTTTTCATGAGAGAAATATTCTCTCTTCACAGAATTCCTAAGATGGTAATATCTGATAGAGATGCAAATTTCATTTCAAAATACTGGAAGACCTTATTTACTTGTATGGGGAGGTAGTCAAACTTCAACATTGCGTAGTGTCCAAAAATTAATGGGAAAAAAGAAAGAGGCTATCAGGTGCTGAAAGATATGTTACATATGTATGGTATGGACTACCCTACTAAGTGGGAGGAGTACCTGCATCTAATGGAGTTCTCTTACAAAAATGGATATCAATATTCACTCAAGATGAGCTGGCCTTAATCCAAGCCTAGCAAAGTTGGAAATAATCGTGAAAGCTAGAATTTTGAATTTGAGGATGGTGTGAAATAAAGAAGCATTTAAATTTTCCTTCTAGCACCGCACACTCACCTTCTACGACTTTATTTTTTTTCCTATTGTATGATTAATTCCAATTATAATGAGAAATTGGATTCTTGACTTGAATTTTCCTATGTAGAACATAAATGGAAATATAATTGTTTTGAATCAACCTCTTGTGTCATCAAAATTTTCACAACTTCTAAAGTTCTTAACTTTCCATTGTGAATTTGAAGAGATGTAGACTAGAAACTAAAAGAGATAGACATTAATAGGTTGATATTGAATGTTCCCAACTCAACCGAGGGTATTAAATTAGGAAAAAACTATTTATAATCAAACACTAGGATAAAAAACATGAACTTCCATATAATTCAACCAATTAATAAAGCATGCTTCCATGTGATAGAAAATCAGAAATTTGAATAGATGCTCATGTTAGTAATTGCATTGAAAATGGCTAAGATACCATTTCACCTTAGGGAATACTGAATCCCTTGGACGATACATCCTTTACTTTGAGATTAATCCCATAGCCAATGGGATTCATGTTAACAACATATAATGATAGATGAGGGTTATATAAGTATGAAACATGCATCATACTATTGGGACTTTTATTAGGTAAATTGGGAAAGTTCCCCAAGAGTAAATGATCTAATGATTTACCAAAAGACATTAGGTTATATGTTTTATGTTACGTATTATTGTTGATGATCCTCCATACTTTTTCTTGTGATTCATTTCCTGTGAATGAATTCACCATAACATTGTTCCCCCTTAACACATCTCAATAGCAACAAAGAAATGAAAAACGTGTATGATTCCATTGATGATTAAGCCTTGGTTTGAGTCAAAAAGAGATGTTACCACTATCATATGTTTAATGAAATTCTTATAACCCGCTACCATTAACATATGCATGCTAAAAGAACTTTCTAGATTTATTCCTTACAAAAGAGCATAAAATTCAACCATTTTATTAATAGTGATTCCACATTTTAAGCATAAGTACAAAGTAAAGTTCTTCTAGAATGAGTGAGAACCTCTCCTACACCTACCACTCTAATTGATATTAAATTTGCAATTACATGTTCAATAATATATAGTAAAATGTACATTTGGACTTTTTAATACAAAATTCTATTTATATTTATACTTAATTTTGACAAAAAAATTCAATATATTTCTATTTTTCAATATTTTTTTTCCAAAATTATAATAAAAAAATTGCATATTATAATTAACATTTCGCATCATATTAACAATTTACTTAGTCTTCTAATTCTCTCATTTTCCATATTTAAAACCTTAAAATTGTAGAAATATAAGATACATAAATGCATGACATTGACTTTAATGAAATTGATAATGCAGAATAAGTTTATAAAGTCATAAATAAACGTGGAGGGATATTTTTAAAGTCAATGTTCAGCTCAGTGTTACTAGATTTGTAGGTGTAATTTTCAGATGATTTTGATGAGTTAAATGTATAGATTAGAAAAGATAAAAAATTATCTGCAAATTAATCTTAAAAGTAGAAAATAAAGAATAGAAAGAGAATAAAACATAATACAGATGTACACAAAGATTTTCCCATGGATCTCAAATTGGGACTACTAGCTTGATTTTTCATTATATTCTTTTTAGTGTTAGAACACATATATATACATGCCGAAGAATTCATAAACCCCAATCCATTAACCTTGGATTAGAACATACTTGCAGTTCCCTTGACAGGATCTACAAAATACCATGGGCTAGAAACATCATGCCACAAAATCATGTGCAAACCCATGCACAAAACCATGGCTGAATTTTCCCATAGAAAAATAGGGTCCAAATTTTATTTCCTGAGGAGTTATCGTCCCCTGTGACCCCCCTGTTGTGCTCGACTCAACGGATAAGGGAGGCTTTCACCCCCCTATGACCCCGCGCGTGCGACTAATCATGGAAAGAATATAACACATATCGAACATAACATATATACATTTCTTAAAAATAGAAAAAGGTTCAAAATCATGGAGATACACCTCCACTTTGTTGCAGAGATTCTTAATTATAAATAGGTTTTGTTATAATACTATGGATCAATACTTCCATGACTAAGATTCAACAGCAGCAGCATGACAGAATTGGACGCATTGAAGAGAAGCTGCGTGATATGTAGTGGGTGGAGCTGCTTGGGTCCTCTGCTGAAGACCCAGCCCCTGTGCAATCTTTTGATGGCTAGGCCTCTTTGTTTCTTTTTGTTTGTATATGTTTTTTGTTCAACGGTTTTATAGTTGTTGTTTCATATGTAATTTTTATGGACATAGTCGAGTAGTTCTTGTTGCTACAGATAGACTGAAACAGTATTGCTTTTGGTTGGCCTTTAACTTTTTAATATGGCCAACAGACCTAGTTTCCCCTTGGGCAGGTTGAGGCTCATCTTCTTGATGTATTTATTTAGCAACTTGCTCTAAATAATAGAAAAGTCAGGTCCTACGGAATTCACAAAATAAAAATAAAAAAATACTATGGATCAATACTATTGCTTATCAATACCACATGCCAAAAAAAACCCATAACTCACTCCATATTACTCTTGTTCATATGACATTATTTTTAAATTTATCAACTTAATTAAAATGGTAAAAAGAGTAACTACTTTGAAAATAAATCTTAACCATTTATTTGTGTACACTACTATAAATATTCTATAATATTCCATGGAGGTTAAATATCTAATATCCACGTAATAATTATCAATAACTAAATTAAAATTTCCAATTTTTTTATTCCAAAATAGACATAATTATTTTAAATAAAATATTAGAGTAAATAGAATAGATAACAATGTTCTATTATTATATAATATTATCATATATTAATAATAATTTTCAAACCAACCAAATACCAAATTAAAATATAAAACCATTTATTTTATGAGTTAAGGGATTACTTTTACAATATTTATTTGGTTATCTAAATTTATAATTTTATGAAAATAAATAAATATTTTTAATTATTAAACTATTGAATTTATACAACTCAATATGAGGTAGATGTCAAGCTTAAATATTTAACATTTAACAAATTTTACAATTAACCATTTTATTAAACTTAATGTTGGCCTACTATAGGGTTACATATGTAGGTGTAAATTTTCATATGTGGCTCAATTAAAAAAAAAATTAAAAATTAAAAATAATGAACAAAAAGTTAAAAGTAATAAATAAAAAATTAAGAGTAATATAAATCCCAAAATATTAAAATGTTGACTCAATTAATAATAAAAAGTTAAAGTTAAAGTCAATTCGTTATATTTTTATTTTTTTATTAACTTGTGAATATGCTTTGTTACAATATTAATGGACAATACGATAAATATCAATACCACATGCACAAACAACATAACATATTTCACAATCAAAATATTTTATAAGCATGGATATTCACCCCTACTTTACCCTCGTTTTTAAGATATAAATATGCTTTGTTACAATGCCATGGGATAATACTATGGCTTATCAATACCACAGCCCAAAAAGACATAACTACTAACAAAATTCCGATAGATATTAAATCAAGGTTTTAATAAAATTAAAAATGATAATACTTTTATATATCTAGATGTGAAATTTATATAATATAGATAATATTAATTAAGAACCAATATAGATCCATGTTAACTAAGTATTAAAGGATGAAAGCAAGAAAAATGACTAATAATAATCGGTTAAAGGGATTGCATGATGGCTTTTCAGTTTTTCATGATTCTATTTTATTTGACATAACTGATCGAAAATGTAAGTTTAATATTTTACAACGAATTGATTTTTTTTGAATCTAGATATTTCTTAAACACAATATCATGGAATCAAATTTAAGAGAGAGAGTGGGATGGAGATAGAGAGAGAGAGGGAGGAAATAGCAAATACATAGAGAGATAGAGAGAGAAGGGGAGTGAGTGACAAGGGAGAGATTGGGAGAGAGTGAGGGAGAGAGGAGAGGATATATATAGACAGAGAAGGGGAAGAGAGAGAGGGGGACACAGAGGGATGGAGAGGAGAGAGAAAGGGAGGGAGATAGTGATAGAAGTGGAGGGGAGAGAGAGAGAGAGAGAGTGATGATGGGTGAGAGAGACAAAAGGAGATACAAGAGAATGACAGAGAGAGGAAGGAAGAGAGAGAGAGGACTCAACAGAGAGGAAGAGAGGGAGGGAAGAAGAAAGACATAGAGCTAGAAAGGTGGAGAGAGAGAGAGGGAGTGACAAGGGAGAGATAGAGAGAGGAGAGTGGG
Organism: Pinus albicaulis; assembly: GCA_034641835.2. Taxonomy (NCBI): domain Eukaryota; kingdom Viridiplantae; phylum Streptophyta; class Pinopsida; order Pinales; family Pinaceae; genus Pinus; species Pinus albicaulis. The sequence goes on from CM076577.1 coordinate 304,745,862, forward strand.
AGGGAAGAGGGAGAGGAGAGAGAGAGGAAGAGAGGGAATGAGAGAGAGGAAGTGGAGGAGGAGAGAGAGATAGTATAAGAGGGATAGAGAGAGATAGATAGACATGGAGAGAGAGTGTGTATGTTTGTTGGGTGAGATAGAGAGAGGGAATAAGAAAGAGACACATAGATATAAATATAGATATTATATAGTATTTTCTAACCAGCCTAAATCCATCTTAACCACAGATCTATTAAGGATATAGAGAGATAAAATCTGTGGAAGTGTAAACATTTCCTCAATTTTTGGGGAGGCTCAAACTTTTCTTATGTTTTGCCCTAAAAAAGACATATGCACCTAGAAAACTAAGAGATTGATAGATCTCAGATTAAGATAAATCTGAATTAATTAATAAAAAAATTGATATTATTAATGTGAAAATTGACACATTGATATCTCAATTGAAATTTGATAATTGAAAATTGACGCATTGATAATTGTTTTAGTTTTTGTTTGGACAAAACGCCTGTTAAACAAGTGGATATAGCAATTCCGTGCATTACCGAAGGCCGACCCTCTATCGGTTCACCCTGCTCTTACTAGATTTTATGGAAAACGAGTGTGAATGCAATTTTCTTTCACGTCATAATAACCGAGTCACACTTTAAAAGTGTTTGTCTGCGTTCTATACATGTGATCTAAAAATCTGATATTGGCTTTGTACGTTCTGTTTGAAATGCTTTGAGAGGATGCATCAGAGAATCAGACGATTTTGAAATTTTCGATCTTGCTGTTCTCATGTTTTTAGTGTTAAAAAAATATCCCATTAAAAGAAATGAATTTTTAATCTTATGACGGAGACACAAATAATTCAACAGTTTAAACTGGTAGAAAATAGATAGGATAGAATTCCATGTAGCAATTTTGCAGGAATGATTCATACGAATAGATTGCCTATTATCACACAAATTTTTGTTGTGCAGTAACTGAGAATTTGTATTCAACAGAGAGTGTTTTTCTTTTGCTTTATTTTTACGCTGATTGTTAAATATCACATTGTTATAGAAAACAAAATAGAATCGTTAACTTATTGTATATTAATTATTGTAAGGCATTCTTATTTGAAAACAACTCCCTTAGCTGCCACTGAGTCCATGTCTGAGAAATTGGATCAAATGTTTAGATGATTGAAATGTTTTAGGCCATTAGATCCACAAATAAATAGTTATATATATATTTTTTATAATATTTTTTTTTTTCTTTTTAATAAGTTAGATTGAATTTAGGTTTTGGTGACTTTTAAGTTAAAATGTTGTTATATTTTGATAAGTAAATGTAAATAGTTTTATATATGTTTTAATAGGTAATAAAATAAAATAATAATATATTATAAAAACAGCCCATGGTATTGACCCATGGTTTTCATGTGGAATATAGTTTATTTAAAGGGGGAAACTAAGATGGCCTAGATCAATCTTAACTCTGGATCTAGCAAGAGCCAAGAGAGATCAAATGTCTTGATATGCAAACCTCTTTTAGAGTGAAAACAGAATTGATCCCTCTCATAATTAATATAAATCTAAACTAACAATTTAATAAAATTATTTTTAATGGTTTACAACCATTATTCTTTTAAAATTTTACTTAATAAAATGTATCTAAAGTTTCATACATCCAAATATACGTAGTTTTTCTTGTTCTATATTATTTTTGTTACAACCATTTTATTATTAGAAAAATACATGATATTTTCTTGTTATATATTATTTATGTTACAACTGTTTTATTATTCATGAGTAGCATTTCTTAATATATAAAAAATTAAATTAATAATGAACTTTTTAAAAATATGTGATATTTTTTTAAATTTCCAAATTATTTCATAGGACATGATTTATCTTGAGCAATAATGATGAATGTTCATAATTCTCATTTCTTAATTAACACTAAGTCTACCTTTAATTACTTAATTGTAATAGTTTGTAACTACATACATACTCTTTCGAATTTTCTTTTGTTAATGAATATCAAATTTCTTCTGTTAAAAAAAACTATATACATATCTTTAATTACCTAATTGATGCTTAAAAACTTACATGTTTTTTCTTTATGATGTCAAACTTACACAACTTTTTATTCTAAAATTTTAAACAAAGTTTTTCAGTACATAAATATAGATTTTATAATTATTTTCTTTTTCAATTCCAAACAAAACTTACAAAATAAAAAACCCACTGAGTCCTTTCTGTAGATTATAGTTTTACAAAATTGACACTATGTGATTAACAATAGAGTAAGTTGAGACAACCCTAAAGGGTTTTTTTGTACATGTTTTATCATAACATTTCCCTCCATCCAATATATATTGTAGAGTTTTTTAAAGAGAGAGTGTATTCTAGTTTATAATCTGATCCATAATCAAAGAAAATGGCTAGGGATTTCACAAGTTATTAGTTTATAACCTGATCCATAATCAAAGGAAATGGCTAGGGATGTCACAAGTTATCATTTACACAATGATTTATTGAAATTATTAGCTGAAATAGATCCTATTAGATGCATGGTGGCCAGAGACACTCAAAAATTAAAAATAGATATTGAAGTTCTTAGTTGAAATGGATCATATTAGATCCATGGTGGCCAGAGACACTAAAAAATTTAAAATAGTTATCTGTTATGACATCTATATTGTCTACAAAACATTCAAATTTCCCATCTTATGCAACAATTTCTAACAATAACCGCTCAATTTACTCTCCAATTTTTGAAACCCCTACCCATGCTTGGGAGATCACAATGTAAAATCAAATTTTCCTGTGGTCTTTTTAAAGGGTTCATAAACAAAACAAACAATGAGAAAGTCAATATTGTGGTATAATAACCAATTTTTAAATCATTGTGACAAAAAATACATCACATTAGCTCACAAAATATATCTAATGCTATAAGGATCTGTGGTGATAACAAAGTTTTGAATCATGATAAATAGGTGACAACCAAAACTAAGTTTTAGCCACAAAAAAAAAACACAACAACTCATAGAATAAATTGATGTTGCAAATGAAATGATGTTTGTGACACGTCTTTAGGTGTTTCCATTCATAAATTTCTTACTCATTTTGTCTCGAGATTGCTAGATAATGGTGAAACAAATAAAGTGTTAATCCAAGTGGTCCAGAGAGGTATTCACAGCCAGCTTGGAAAACCAGGCATGAAGATGCTTCTAATTTTCAATGAAGTAGTCTTCAAAAATTTCTGTCTCTATTTTAATTACATAAATGTATTGAAAACCCGCTGATAGTTTTTACTTCCGTTGTTTTATTTGGACGTGTTGCAAGTTGATATTTATTTCTATACAAGTTGTGCATCAAATTATTATGTAACGATTGTGCCAAAAAGTTTTTAAATTATTTCCTTCAGACTTTAAGAACTATATCTTAGATCTGAGCACGTGATTCTATTAAAATTTAAGAAACAAATTCATATTTTAAAACTAGTATGTTTAAATGTGTGATTTTGGAAGTGATGATGGCTTCTTTAGACACTTGATTAGTATTGTGGAAGAACTTTGATTATATCATTAAAGACTGTGAGTAGCTCATGTAGAATTTGCAATGCTTATAACATATTTTCATATCCTTTGTATAAGCTATTGTATATATAGTTCTAACACATTTCCCGAGACGAGTAGTTCATGTGGAAATTTCATTACTTATAACATATTTTTATATCCTCTGTATAAGCTATTGTATATACAGTTCTAACACATTTCCCCCAGGTGTTACATATATGGTGACTGAGTGATGATGGATTCTTTAGACACATGATTAGTATTGTGGAAGAACTTGGAGTATATCATTAAGTATTGTGCGTAATTCATGCAACAGTGTCATTTCTTATGAAATATTTTTATATCATTTGGATAAGTTGTTATATATATATAGTTATACTATGATATGGATACAGATTCCCCCCAAGAATTACCATATTGTGGTTGTTGTCCAATTGTTGATATTTAAAGAAATATAATTAAGTGATTGATGGTTTTGGAACATCAAAGTTACTATGATGACCTTTTATCTTAGGATGAATACTTACTGTTCAGATTCAATTTGCATGACGAAGATGCATGGATTGCTTCACAATAAAACCCTTTTTCCTATTGATAGCATGTGGTAGTTGTATGAAATAACTGCTTATATTGTCCTCACTGTCATAAGATTCGCCATGGTTTTTTTTTTTTTTTATAAGTATATATACAAGTTATACATATTATGTAGTAAGAAATGTTCTTTAATAATAATAGTCACTGAAAGGGGAAATGATCTCAATACGCCCCTCTAGATATACAATGTCTCATGATATTCTTCTCATTTAGTGACATATGGAAATTCCAATACCAAAACTCTTTCACATTGTCGCTCACATTATACGAAAGTCTATCTTGATAAGGTTTCCTACATATATTAGTCCAACATGCAAGTTCATCATTCTCATGTTATTGAATCCTAATTTTTTAATGCCTCCATAAAATTTTGCTTAATGTTTTGTACATTACTGTTTTCATTGATATCAACCAATTTGATGTAGTTCTTTTGCCAAAAAAACTTGTCAATAATTCCCTATTAGCACTTATTCCATATTGAGATTGATAGTTTGCAAATTTTCCAGGGGTTAATGTCATATTTCTTGATACTAACTCAATTACCTTCACCTCTTTGTAATTTCTAATGCCCAATAATTGAATATATTTCTTAGATATTTGTTCTTTAAAAATATATTTAAGAGTTAATCTTGTGCTATTATAGATATACCTTGAAATAGATTTTTGATCACCTAATTTACTTTATCTTGAACTGTTCATTCATGAATTAGTGGCCTCATTTATTCAATTTTAGTTGATTCTATACTATCTAGAAAATGATCATCAAAGACAATTTCTTGCAACTTCTAATTAATGTCCATGTTTTTGTACATGTGGTACGATCTTGTTGTAGGTAAGATGTTTTCCCTACATAAAAAAATATATAAATTTTTTATTTTTAATTTGAACTTGACATTTACATTGAAAAAAATAAAATTATAAAAGGGTGACTTCATTTGTTTGGTCAATATTCTCATTGACAAGTTCCTCTACATCTCTCATTTCCTCATCATTTCCAGGTACATCCACATCTATTTCAAGCTCTCCCTTTTGTACCTATCTATTATCCCTTTTTATTTTTTTAATGATTCAATTAAGATTAACATTTTTATGTTGTCATGAGGAGATTTCTTATTTTTCATGTCAATTACCTTTTACAACTCTAGGATGCTCTTAATATTTCCTTTTTTTTAATAAATAAAACTCAATTATATATTTAAAAAGATTATTAGGTAAGAGAATTTTAGGATTATAATTTTTTTTTGTCCAAGTTAACAATGTGAATGCTTATTTACCTAGAGTTGGCTCCCATGTTCAATACCTCCCCATGGAGCTTGAAGATAATAGGTAATGGAAATTGAATGCAATATAAAAAAGATAATTTATATGTCAAAAAATCAGTTCTATATATTATAGTAGTTATTTCTTGAGTAATACTTCAATTTGGCATTCAATTATTTATTAATAAAGTTGTTTTACTTAGTACGGAGTACAATAATTTTGTAATCAAATAATAGGATAAAACATATTCACAATATAATTTATTTGAATGAATAGATGTGTGTAAAATATTTTAATAAGAAACTAGATTTGTAATTATAAAATATAAAACTATAACTTAAATTTGTGAAATTACTTTGTATTTTTTTTTCTTATGTATATAAAGAAAGACTAAACCAAGTTTGGAGTTTAGAAAATAAACCATAACATGAATAACAATATCTCCTTCCAAAAATGTCTCCATATTAAAATGACATTCACTTTTTTGTATACCAAGACTATTGTTCTTCATATACAGTTTCTGACAAGCATGCAATTGGTGCTCACATATGTAGATGAACTTAGAGTAAACTCTCTTTCTGTTAATAAAAATTCTCTTTATTTACATCTATGTTAGATAGATTGTACTTGAATGTATTTAAAATATCTTATTTGAGTTACATGCTCATTTCATGCTTGTTTTAGAGGATTATTAATTAGCAAAGGATTTTCACCCCAATTTCCTATTTCAATATCTATATCAAATTTTTGTATATGTGAATAGATTATGTTGGTTTAAATATATGTTTTCACCCACAATTGCTTATTTCAATATATATAACAAAATTTTCTGGTTGATAACTCTTATAATCAATATCTTTGAAACCTCCACGACCTGCTTCCATGAAAGCAAAATTTTCCTTTCATTCCTTCACGATAGCTCCTTCTCTGCAACAACTTATTTCATTATGTTGGTTTACATAGATGTTTTCACCCACAATTTCCTATTTCAATATCTATAACAAAATTTTCTGGTTTATAACTCTTATAATAAATATCTTTGAAACCTCCACGCCCTGCTTCCATGTAAGAAAGATTTTCCTTTCATTCCTTCATGATGGCTCCTTCTCTGCAACAACTTATTTATTCTAAGCTACTCTTTCCTATGATATTGCCTTACGACATTTCTTCTGCAACATATGGTGCAATTGCTAGTTTTAATTTTATATATCAATTTAAATTACACTCACAAAATATAAACACAATAAAAATTGTTCATATATTTCAGATATTTCATTTCATATATTTTGATTTGGAAAACAAAATATTTCCAGCAAAAGGAAATGAATTTTTAATAGTATAATGGATAATATAATCAAACTGTTTCATACCTTAAAAGGACAGATCTGGAAGCTGAGGGATTTTCCATCCGCCAGTTATACCAATAGATTTTCTATCATCACATAAATTTAATTAAGAGTTTCTAGTGTTGAAATCGACAACTATTCCATGTTGACATCTGCGTGAATGAACTTGAATGAACTTGAGTTAATGGTTCGAACAGTTTTTTTGACTTAAAAATCTAATTCGATGGATGACCAAACATTGCCAATAGATTATGAATCGGTGATTTAATAATTTATCAGTAGAATATCGAATGAGTGATTCGATAATTTATCACTATTGTTAAATTATTATAAATATATATATATATATATATATATATATATATATATATATATATATATTACAACCAAACAAAACAAAACACTTTTTTTGTAATCATAAAATATCAAAATATCATCCAATCGATATAAAAAATTCAACTTCATTATTATCCCATCACATATTTAGAGCGCCTGCTGGTAATGGTAATTTTAAAATATCATCCTATGGATATAAAAAAATTCAACTTCATTATTATCACATCACTTATTGAGAATCCCTGCAAGTAATGATAACATATATATATATATATATATATATATATATATATATATATATATATATATATATATATATATATATATATACAATTAAGTATATTTTATATTTTCTATTTATAAATTAAAAGCAGGTTAGAAGATACAACTTTAGATTTCAATTTGTCTCTAGGAAAGAGTTCTTTTGTCTGTCTTAAAGAATTATAGGCCATCCAAAACATAAACATCTTGAGTCTATTTCTAATTATCTTCAAGTAACTAATATCAGTATTTGTAGGCATAGACATAATATTAAAGTAAAAGCTATTGGTTAACATTTTCAAAAATTAAAAACACATGTAAAAGGTTCCATCAGTCAACATCTGACTCCACAGGAGGAGGGTCTTTCACGCTGGAGCCAGGCATATCAACCTAGTGCATGGTTTGCAACTCCTTCTCAATTCTTCCTAAGCGAACACATTAATGGTAATTTCCTGAATGGACCTATTGATATCAGATAAATTGGATGCCTCTTTAGGGTCACCCCTGACCTCTTTAACGAACACTATTTCCTTAACCAGGAGGCATTTCAGCAACCAATAAGTTCGAATTGAATGATGGAATAATGAGATTCTGCCTCGAGTATGACTAGGATCAGTGATGATCGGATTAAGTTATTCCACAATTCTTTCTTCTTCTTCCTCCTGCTTGGCTCTTGCATGGCCCTCCCATCCATGGATCAGTGACTTGATATAACATGGTGTCCCATCAGAATAAGTTTGAAACAAATTTTCCATGACTTCTTTGCCCGACTTCCTGCGAAGTTTGGCTAGAGGGGAATTTGGAACCTTGGCTTTTCCTCTTTCGTTTGCTTCCTTTTTTCGAATTTCCTTTCACCGGTTTCTTGATAGTGAGGTCTTACAACAATTTTCTCAGCTGGAAGGATTTTCTTGGAAGACTTGTAACATTATAGAGCATAACAAGTTTAGAACATCTCGAATGAATTTGAATTTGATAGAGAGACCATGCTTGACTTATTCCATCAACAAATGGAGACTGCAACTTTGAGAGACTCAGAAAATTCAACTTGTTGAAGGAAATTCTATCATGGTTGGACCCAAAACCCAGAGTAGACCTATACACTAGAGTAGACCTATGCACCAGAGTAGTCCCATAAGCTAGGGTAATCCCAAAAACCATAGAAATCACACTAACCAGAGTAAAATATAGCACCCAAACTAGAAAATTACCACCCGTATTTCATTTTCTTGCATTAACACTGACCCAAGCACCGCTTCCAAAAGTAATAACAATGTAACACTTAAATAATAAAGTAATTAAAAACCATAAGGTTACATTTGCTAAATAACTAACCGAATGACAACGCAAAACCATATTTTCACCCTTAACAAACACACCCCTAACGTTAACATCATTAAAAGCCATACGGGAAACTTCCCACTTCAAGCGGTTCAAATTAGAAGGTGAGAGAGGTACAGGGTGCTAAGAATGGACAACATGAAAATTAAAATAGGGCCATGGTGTGTCCATGCAAAAAGCTGGCAGGTCCATACATCTCCACGGCGAAAGAAAAATAAACATGTAGGACGTATTATACAAAGACACAGATCAATTGACAGCGTTCCTCATTAAGAAAATAAGAATACTATCTATGCCTACCAGAACCTGTATATCCATAGTACCAGCATCTACTTCATTATAAATGATATTTCTAACTGTATACAAACATTTCAGAAAAGCAACCTGAAGTTTAGAAGAATGTTGCATGATGATGTTATGAGGAGCGATTATACAACTCATGTAGCAAATTACAGAGTATCGAACGAGATAAATGAAATTGAGGAAAAATAATAGCTTTCGTCACATAGAAAAGAACGTAGAAACTCGTTTCATTACTATGGTGTATGGAGAATTAGGTATATACCAATACAATGCTGCAGGTTGCAAATTCCTCTGGTGTCGTATGGCCTGTTGACAAGAATTCTGCGTGCGGCATTAACCAAACATGCAGAGAATGGCAAACATGCACGGAATAATAGAGCTGCAGAAAATGAAAAAAACCTTGTTAATAAACGGCTGCCATCTAACCCGACGACACACATCCTGACTCTTTCATGACAGTCCACCTTACTCGTTTGGCTGTTCTGCCTTATGTCTTAATGCGATCATAATTATCTGTGGGTGGAGTGGTCTGCATGTCATCCTCGGTCTTGATGCAATTGCCTTAGCGTGCCTCTTCCATATACCTGCATCCCATCACGATGACATGTCTCTCGCATCACCAATTGACACCCTAATCGAGGGTATTAATAGATATTTTTAATTGATTTACAACATGATAAAAAATACCTCATAGACGAATGTAGTTGTATGCCACTTTCAATTGATTTTGTTTATATGATATGGTTTTTAAATTAAGAATATATATATATATATATATATATATATATATATATATATATATATATATAAAACTTGGTTGGCCTAAGGAAATGAATTTTAATCACATGATTGAGACAAAATTTAAATAGCTTAAGTTGGTAGTGAACATATCGGATAGCCAAGGATTTTCCATGAATGAGTTATACCAATGGATTTCCTATCATAATACAAATTTTTGTTACCAAGCATTGAAAATTGACACATGCGTGGAGTAACTTGAGTAATTTGTTCGAATACCATTTTTGAGCATAAGATATAGTTGGAAGGTCAGATAAACAGTCCAACATAGATTTTCATGAAATTCTGCAAATATTAAAGGCCTGGCCTCTATTACTTCATTATGCTCTTCATTGATTTTACCTAGGACCGTGGCTGTAAATATATTTTTCTTGCACGTCATATTGAGCCTTTGCATATTTCAGTATTTAAAATTGTTTGTCTAAAGGCTTGAAATGTGATTTGAGAAGATTTTATATAAAGATATCTAAGCTGTCAAAATCATTTAGAAATAACACTATGTTTAAGCTACACTAACTTTTAGCTGACTATATTTTTAAAAATATCTTCTCCCCTCCCCTAACACAAAACTCAACCACCTTAATCTTGATCTTGAATGGCTTTGATAAATAAGCTTAACCTACCCATTATAGTTTCAACCACCTTAATATTCATCTTGAATGGCTTTGGTAAAGAAGCTTAACCTACCCATTATAGTTTACTTTAATTTTATGCATCAATTTAGAATACTCCAAAGAATGTCCTCTAAAAGGATGTGCTATTCAAAATAAAAAAGGTACTGTGTAGATATTTTAGATATTACTGTTCTTATATTTTGATTCATCAAGATATTTCCAACAAAAGGATATATTCTTAATTATATCATGGAGAATAAAATATAATCCATTAATGCGTTGAAAAATTGATTAGATGGCAGAGGAATTTTATATCAGTCATTCATACCAATATATTGTATATCATAACAGAAATTTATTTAGGGTTTCCATGTTGATATCTGCGTGTGAATCAACTTGAGTAACTGGTTCGAATTGTTACTTTCAGTAGAAAATCTATTTGGATGGACGAACAAATATTGCCAATAAATTATTGAGTCGGTGATTTAATAATATAATGTGGAATTAGTGTCTCAATAATTTATCATTGTTGATAACTTAGAACCCTCGTGCAAGCCCTTACAATATAGTAAGGATTTAATGGCCAAACAAATGTCAGGACAAATACCGCGAGAGGATCAAGGAATGCCAGAAACGTCAGTTTCCTTTACATTTATATTCATATTATATATTCCGAGTACGTACTCTCTCAGTCAATTTTCATAGGAAGAGTTCACGGCAGCTAAGATATATATATATGGAGTTATTGTCCATTAATTAATGCCAGGGCAGTATATGTTACTGGTCAGATTTAATCGAATATATTATCAAACAAAAAAATCACATATACAAGAATAACATATACTACGAAACCCCTTAATGAATAAATAGCTTCTTATATATAGTTTACCAGAAATCACGGGGCATAATTTTCTCCCCATTTTTAAATGAAAATATCCGACTTTTAATCATGTGCATAAATCTTTATGAGCAAAAGAGAATAATCCGATGTTAGAGATAAGGTACTCGTAGGACGTCGACTTGATCGTAAAAGATATGATACATAGTTGAATTTAGAGACATCGATTTGATTTTATTGTAATAATTTGTGAACGCTTTATTGTGTCAAAAGATAATATTCTTCATTTCAAAGTAATATTCTTGATGTTAAAAGTAGGAACTCATATGTAGGAATGTAGACATATTTGCTCGAGTTGTTTTTAGTGTGATTTTTTTAAAGGTTTTTAGGGTAGATTTTTCAGTCTAATTTCTTTAAAATCTGGTTGGAATTCTTTGAAAATAGAAATTTGATGGATAACTTTGCCCAATATAAGTGTTTTAAGGGTTTTTTATGTAAGCAAAAATAATGATTCAAAATGCGGAATAAATACTTAAAAGGGATCGAAAATTAAAACTTAAAACTTAAAATTGCCCATTAAATAATACCTCCAACCTTTGATGAATTATACTATGTAGAAAAAGTAATTTTGCAGAGATGAAATCTGTACAAAGATCAATGCTCCAGGAAGTGCTCCAACGAATGGTTTATTGCAGATTCTTCAAGGAAATGAAACAGACTTTAATAAAACTATAACGCAGCAGCCAGAGCCTCGAGAGTTCTTCTCCACGTTCACTTTTTTGCAACGAAGCCTCCTTAACATAGCCACTACACAACACTGCGTCCTCAACACCAACACTAAAGAAAATCTGAAGGCACTTCCAAGCTCTCCTCACTCTGACTTGATGGTGTAAGGCTGAAGGGGATTAAGTTAGTAAGCTTGGGGACCAAACAAAAGAATTTATAGCCAAGCTTCCATGAAGCTTTTGTTGGCTATTCGTTAAGTGTTCCACAAATCATGGTAGATAACTACAATGGGAGTAACGGACTAGATAACTCCAATGGGACTAACGAATCACTTCAGAAGCTCCCAAAAAGAAATTAATTAACTTCAGTTGATTTCCTAATTTAAGGAAATAACTGCAGTTGGTTTCCATAATTTAAGGAAACAACTGCAGATTAGTTTGCAGAAATCGCATGTTGGGAGAGGGAGCTTAACATTCTCCCACTTGGTCCATACTTCCAATATTAATGTCTCATCTTAAAACCCATTGAAAATCTGTATTAAGTAATAGATACATGAATCATGGCAATAAGTCCTCTAATGACGAGTATTATCTTCCATGTATTACTATGTATTTTTTTCTATTAAAATTTATGTGGCAACAATTTCTTAATGAATAAAATCTATGTTCATTCTTGGTCCTACATAGATGAATTATCTCAAATCAAATTAAGGTGCATATAAATATGAGAAAAACATCACAATAATTAAGAATTTCATTAAAATAAAATTGTTCATACAATGAGAAACTACATAATGGAACCAAGTCCCATATTCATTACATGATCCTTGAATTTAAACGGTGGCATGCCCTTAGTCAAAGGATCGACGATCATCAAATTAGTGTTAACGTGCCCAATGACCACTTTATTTTATTTAACACGTTCCCTTATGGCTAAATACTTAATGTTGATGTGTTTATTTCGACTCCCAGTTTTGTTGTTCTTAGCCATAAAAACAGCAGTTGAATTGTCGCAATACATTCTCAATGGCTTAGAAATAGAATCCATAATTCTAAGCCCAGAAATGAAGCTCTTAAGCCATACACCTTGTAAAGTAGCCTTAAAACAGGAGACGAACTCAACTTTCATAGTGGAAGTGGCAATCAAGGTCTGCTTGGCACTCCTCCATGATACATCTCCACTGGCCATCATGAAAAAGTATCCTGATGTTGATTTGCATCAATCAAAACATCCAACAAAGTCAGAATCTGAGTAGCCAATTACTTCCAAATTGTCCGTCCGTCTATACATAAGCATGTAGTTTTTGTTTCCTTGAAGGTACCTCATTACTTTCTTTGCAGCTCTACAGTGGTCTAAAACTAGATCACTCTAATATCGTCCCAACATTCCCACAACAAATGCAATGTCAAGTCTTGTGCAGACTTGAGCATACATTAAGCTTCCGACAACAGAAGCATATGGAATGTTTTTAATTTGTTCCCTTTCAAAGTCATTCTTCGGGCATTGGTTCAAATTGAACCTATCACCTTTCACAATGGGAGCGACACTTGGTCAACAATCCTTCATCCGAAATCTCTCTAAAATTTTATTAATATAGGTTTCTTGAGACAGACGCAAGATGCCTCGAAATCTGTCTCTATGGATCTTGATGTCGATGACATAAGATGCCTCACCCATATCCTTCATATCGAAATTTTTAGAGAGGAATTGTTTCACCTCATTCAACAATCCCTTATCATTGGTTGCTAGCAAAATGTCATCCACATATAAAACAAGAAAACATATTTTACTCACACTCACTTTCAGGTATATACATTCCATAATGTTTTCTACAAAACCGAAAGAAGAAATTACATTATGAAATTTCAAATACCATTGGCGGGATGCTTGTTTTAATCCGTATAACGATTTCTTGAGCTTGCAAACCAATTTCTCACCATCACTAGAGGAGAATCCTTCAGGTTGTTTCATGTAAACCTCCTCCTCTAGATCTCCATTGAAAAATGCCGTTTTCACATCCATTTGGTGCAACTCCAAGTCAAAATGGGCTACTAATGCCATAATAACGCGCAAGGAATCTTTCTTAGATACAGGAGAGAAAGTCTCTGTGTAATCGATTCCTTCTTTCTAAGTGAATCCCTTTGCAACGAGTCTTGCCTTGTATCTCTCAATGTTTCCCAATGAGTCTTTCTTTGTCTTAAAGACCCATTTACATCCAATGTCTTTTACACCATTAGGCAACTCAACAAGATCCCAGACTTCGTTACTATTAATAGAATTCATCTCTTCCTTCATGGCATCATACCATAATTATGATTCTTTGCAACTAATGGCTTCTGAAAAAGACTCTGGATCATTTTCGGCTCCAATGTTTTAGTCATATTCTTACAGATACACAATATAATCATAAGGTATTTCTGATCTCTTTGGTCTAGTAGATCTTCTTAATGTTGTACCACCATCTTCCTGACAAGTATGTGGTTCAACTTGTTGTTCAAAAATTCTTGGCAATTCTTAAACTATCTGATCTACTGGAATGTCGTCAGCAACTTGTGGAACTTCAACAATTGGTTGTTCAACACTAGTTTGTACTTGAGGGGTGCTGTGAACAATAACCAATCTATCACCTAAGGTGTAAGGTTGAGATTATGAATGATCCTTCTTAGAAACTATGTTCCTGGTTTGATCGCTCCCACTGATCAAGTCATTTTCAAGAAACTTTGCATTTCTTGATTCCACAATCCTACTGTTGTGAGATGGAAAATAAAATTTGTAACCTTTAGACCTTTCAGCATGTCCAATGAAATACCCACTAATGGTCCTTGCATCCATCTTCTTCTCTTGTGGATTATATATTCTCACTTCAGACGGGTATCCCCAAATGCGCATATGTCGCAAATTCGGTTTCCAACCTTTCCATAATTCAAAAGGCATTTTAGGAATAGCCTTGGTTGGAACTTGGTTTAATATATACATTTCCATATTAAGTGCTTTATTCCACAAGGATTTAGGAAGATTGGAGCTACAAAGCATACTCCGCACTATGTCCAATAATGTTCGGTTTCTTCTTTCTGCTACACCATTCTGGTAGGGTGAACCAGGCATGGTGTATTGGGAAAGAATCCCATGCTCTTGAAGAAATTTTTTGAATGGACCAAGTGCTTGTCCATCTTCTCTATATCTACCATAATATTCTCCACCTTTATTTGATCTCAAGATCTTAATTTGCTTGTCGCATTGATTCTCTACTTCAGCCTTAAAGATCTTAAAGGCATCTAATGCTTCACTCTTTTTATGAAGCATGTAGAGATACATATATCGTGAGTAATTATATATAAAAGAGATGAAGTATCTCTGACCATGTGAGTCCATGTATGGACTACATATATCAGTATGTATGATCTCTAATATGTCCAAACTTCTATTGGCACCTTTCTTTGACTTGTTGGTCTGCTTTCCCTTTATGCAGTCCACACAAGTCTCAAAATCAGTAAAATCCAGAGTATTAAGTACCCCTTCATTTATCAATCTTTTAATTCTTTCTATGGAGATATGACCTAGTCTTCGGTGCCATAATTTAGAGGAATTTTCATTAATAAAACATCTTTTAGTGCCAGTGTGAACATGCATTGAATCATAAGTGACATTGTTTTGTAAATTAATGCAGTAAAGACCATTATACAAAATACCATTCCCAACAAAATCATATTTATAAAATAAATTGAAGGATGTTTCCGAAAAGTTAAAGGGATATCCAAAAGGTACAAGCCTTGAAACTGAAATCAAGTTTCTAGAAAAACTTGGAACATAAAAGGTCTTTTCTAATTCTAAAACAAAGCCACTGCTTAAAATTAAATAGCATGTTCCTATAGCTTCCACATGCGAGCCCATCTTTTTTCCTGATAAGATGTTTTGCTCACTTCCCACTGGTTTCCTTAGGTTTTTCAAACCCTGCAAGGAATTCGAAATGTGAATTTTTGATCCAGAATCAATCCACCAAGTGTTAATATTGACATTAACCATATTAGATTCATAACAAACAAATGAGATTGGATTACCTTTGTCCGCAAGCCATTTCTGAAATTTGGCGCATTCCTTCCTCATGTGTCCCTTCTTTTTATAGAAGAAACACTTGGAATCCTTCTTGATATCGGCTTGGCGAGGTACTTTACCTTTCCCTTTCCGATTGGCTTGAGATTTGCCCTTTCCTGACGTTGTCAGCATTGCACTTTCTCCCATTTCCATCACCAGCCTCTCTTCCTCTTGAACACGCATGGTCATCAGTTCATTAATTGACCATTTATCCTTATGTGTGTTGTATGAGATTTTGAAGGGTCTGTATTGGTGTGGAAGGGTGTTCAGGATGTAGTGCACCAGGAAAGACTCCGATATTTCAACCTGGAGTTTCTTCAATTGAGCCACAGTGTCCCTCACTTGCATGATGTGCTCGTGCACACCTTTCACACTGGTGAGCCTTAGGGATGAGAACTTCATGATTAGGGTGCTTGCTAGTGCCTTGTCTGAAGTGACAAATTGATCATCAATGGCTTTCAGCAAGTTTCAGACCTTTTCATGTTGTTCAATGGAACCACGAATACCATCTGAAATTTTAGTCTTAATGAACATCATGCTTAGGCGATTATATCGTTCCCATCGTTCATAAAGCGTGATGTTCGGTGCAGTGCTGGTATTATTGAGTGCCGGTGGTTCATCTTTCCTAATAGCATAGTCTATGTCCATCCACCCCAAATGAAGGAGAACTCTCTCTTCCCAGACCTTATAGTTATCTCCCTTAAGTTCAGGGATATCAGTACAAATTTCAGAGAAATTTGTAGGTTGTACAACTGCATAAAATTAAATATCACATGTTTATGTTAAAATTGAGGCCTAAATAAAATTTCATGCTTTACCAATGTAAATCATGCTTAAAAATGAATCTAACGACATAAAAATTGTCTGTGGACTAAATTTTTATTTCAAGCAAATTTATTTATTCTTGATAGAGTTTTTCAAATTATTCACTTAATTCATAGTTCTAAGGGTATATTATGATTATATTTTGTTATAAATTCTATCTTATTTTTGAAATTTATGATAAAACTATTAATTCATAACTCCTGTGGGTAAGTTATGAATATTTTATCCTAATTAATTACATAAATATAACAAAAAATTCTGTGGGATAAAATTTATTGTATTTAGTATAATTAATTACAATTAATGTCTAAATACTCTTTATGTGATGCTTATCAATCATAATATATATAATTTTATTTAATTAGAGATTCTATGGCTATTCTCTTAATGAATTAAAATTATATGGATCACTAGACATTATTTACATAAAATAAAAAAAAATAAAAATAACTTGACATGAGATTAATGATAATTTGCATAAATAAAATTACAATATTCATGCATAAATTTTAACGATGGGTCTCGTTTACTCATCCAAAATAGCATATTTTAACTAGAGCAATAATAATTAATTCATGTAAATTAAATTTCACAACAATTATTCAAATTGCACTAAATAAATATTATAATCATAAAATTGAGAAAAAAAAAATTAGGCATATTTCCAAATAATTTAATTCAGAAAATTCTCGAAATATGTCTATAACCACCAATGTAGAGATAAAACCCTGCTCTGATACCAAATGTTAGCATAACGATTCAAAATGTGGAATAAATACTTAAAAGGAATCGAAAATTAAAACTTAAAACTTAAAATTGTCCATTAAATAATACCTCTAGCCATTGATGAATTATACTATGTAGAAAAAGTAACTTTGTAGAGATGAAATATGTGCAAAGATCAATGCTCCGAGAAGTACTCCAACGAATGGTTTATTACAGATTCTTCAACGAAACGAAACAGAATTTAATAAAACTATAACGCAGCAGCCAGAGCCTCGAGAGTTCTTCTCCACGTTCAATTTTCTGCAATGAAGCCTCCTTAACGTAGCCACTACACAACACTGCGTCCTCAACACCAACACTAAAGAAAATTTGAAGGCACTTCCAAGCTCTCCTCACTTTGACTTGATGGTGTAAGGCTGAAAGGGATTAAGTTAGTGAGCTTGGGGACCAAACAGAAGAATATATAGCCAACCTTCCATCAAGCTTCTGTTGGATATTCGTTAAGTGTTCCACAAATCATGGTAGATAACTGTAATGGGAGTAACGGACTAGATAACTACAATGGGAGTAACAGATCACTTCAAAAACTCCCAAAAAGAAATTAATTAACTTTAGTTGATTTCTTAATTTGAGGAAATAACTGCAGTTGGTTTCCATAATTTAAGGAAACAACTACAGATCAGTTTCCAGAAATTGCATGTTGGGAGAGGGAGCTTAACATTTTATAGTGTTGGATTTATATTTACAGTAAAAAAACCAATTTAAATAATAAAATTCAAGATTTTATCTGAAAATTTTCATGGGATTGAGGCATCGAAAAATCCAAAAAGTCGCACTAAATACAACTCCATATTTGCACTTAATATAAGTGTGTGATGTAACAGGAAAGGGAGTTTTAGAGGGATGTATGTGCGCTCTTATTCTGCACTTAAGTCTAAATATTCTGTGAGCATTGGTCAATTAAACACAAATGTATTCATTCAACCTAGGTCTATTTACGTGAATTAGTACAATGACAACTATTATTTCTCTGGTCATAGTTTATTTAATGCTGATGGGTAGTATATGCTTAAATCTAATGGTGGGTATATACTGCCCACCAACATTAAATAACCTATGGCCTCGAAAATATGTGTTGCTAAAAATGAAATAACCTATGGCTTGAAAAATATGTATTTCTCAAAATGAAATATTTAAAACTTTGGACAGCAAACACATGATAACACACATTGATAGAAAATACATAATAGCATTCAAAAATATATAGCTTTTATTATTTTTTTTAAAGAAAATTAATTAAAGAAATACAAAAGACCATATAATAATTGAGATTTTCTCATATACCTTACCTTCTGGAATATCCAAGCAAATAAAAACCATTACCATATCATATACCCTTTGTAATCCTTTCTGTACAAATTTGTAAATCATTTCTATTTATGATGTTTTCCATCTCTTACAAAATTGCTTATTATATTTATGATGTATGAAGTTAAGCATGATTTATTTTGTTAACTAATATTTTATTATCTTTATAAAATTCTAAGATTGTGAGAAATAAAATCATTATATTATTTTATTATAACTATTAAAGTGAGGATGTGGAGTAAGAAAAATTATAAGTAATTGAAGGATATAAAAAGAAATAATTTATAGGAATATAAAATATTTATTAAAGTTTGAGTTATTTTTTATTAAAAGAATGTATAATCATTACTAATGAAGAATGTTGGTTAAAAAAAGTTATAAATATTGAAAGACATAAAAGGGATATTTTATCAAAATACAGAATATTTATTAAAATTATATATTTATTTTTTAGAAACATTTTAAAAAAAAGTTTTGGGAGGTTCTTATAAATTTCTAACTAGATTAGAGATATTCGTCAATATTTCATGATAATATATGTTATGACACAACTTTGTTAAATGTAAACTTTATAGATTGAATTTTATGATCTAAATTTATTAAATACAAATCTAGTAACTATAAATAATAATAAAATTACCAGGAAGTTAATTTGACATATTTCAAACGAACACGATATAGATGAATGCTAACCATGTAAAATTTAATAAATGATCCAACAACAAAAATACATTATTTCTAGTAATCACATTATTTCTAGTAACCATATTTCTCCATGATAATGACCTTTTAAGAAATTGATTTCAGTACTTCTCACTCTATTAATATAAATTTTAAGTATTCTTGTAAAGCTAGCTATTTTTTTGTGATCACCTATTTATAATTTTACATTTCATTTACCATACCCAATACTTCTATTACCATTAAATAGTACCCAATAATTTTAGTAGCATTTATTAAAATTTCAAGTATTCAGGTGAAAATATCTCAAGAGCACATGATGAATTGGTTATGGACAATGAAACCTAAGAAAAGCATCCCAGTAAAATGTCATATTTTTTTTTAATAAATTAAAATTAAAAATATCATTATTAAATAGGTTTATTAATTTATTCTATATTTAGAATAAAATTAAATGCCATGATTTTTTAAAATAAATTAGAATTAAATATATCATAATTAAATCGGTTAATATTTTCAGATATTTAAAATAAATAAAAATTATAATTGATATATTAAAAAGCTAATATTAAATCACAATTTACATTTTAAAAGGTCCAATTATAAATTTAACCCAACTTAACCTAAGACGCTTCCCTCAAAGGTTATAACTTTAATTTTTTTTAATCATTAATATTTATTATTAATTAACATACATATATAAGTTTATTTTCTATTTAAAATGAATAGGAAATATATATATATATATATATATATATATATATATATATATATATATATATATATATATATATATATATATATAAATCATTGTTTTTTTAAATATGTCATAATTAAATATATTCATTATTTTATGTTATATTTAAAATAATAATAATAATGTTTAATGTATATTAAAATATAATAATTAGAAAACCAATTATATTTTAGAGGGGTTTAATTATAAATAAAATTTATAGTCTTTTTCTCTTTTTCTTTTTTTTTCAAAATTTTAAATGAGAATAAAGAATTTGTATAAACAAATATTTTGTGGTTGTGTATGCAAATAAAGTACATTTGCATAAATATTATGAAGGAAAATTATGCAAAGAGTGTAAAAAGATGAAGGGAAAACTCCATTTTCTTCTCAACAATAGAAAAATAGGGATATCCAATGTTAGAAATTTTGAAAGTTGAGCCTACTACTTATAGAGAATGAGAGTAGTATACTCTTAAAATTGCCTACACAAATGATAAAAATAAAGACATTTCTAATATTTGAGTTAAGAGGGCCTAATGGAATCATGGGAGCATAAAGAATGTTGGTCACTAGATTTTGAAAACTTGTTCTACAATATTTACCATGGGAGCATAAAGAATGTTGGCCACTAGATTTTGAAAACTTGTTCTCCAGTGTTTCCTACCTCTTTTTAATAGAGAGGAGGAATGTCTACTATTTTTCAAAACATTTCAACAAGAAAAATAAGAGAAGAAATGAACCTCATTCTCCTCCTTCGTCCTTATCTCTTATTCCTTCTTTTCAAAAAGGGTTATTTTCAATATTCTTAGATGAAGTATCTTTTTCATTTTTCCTTAGAAAAAATTCTCTTTTCAATATCCTTGAATGATGTTTATTCCTCAGTGGGGTAAGTGGTGTTCACTAGAGGCAGTTGATTTATAACTAGCTTAACTTGGGTTTTTTGTACATTGGAGGACTATATAACATCATATTTATTATTGGAGGGAGTATGTTGATGAGATTTAGCCTTGATGGAATGAGTCTTCTTAGGCTACTGATTCTTGTAATTCCTTAAAACCCATCTAAATTCTCCTTGTTCCTTATTATTTTTAGAAGATCAAGGAGGATAAGATGCTCGAACATTTGGACATCCTTTTTCAATGTTATCATAATCATGGGAAATTTTTCATTTGAAAGGGGGAAAATATTGATAATATAGGTCCTAAATATGTGATAAAACCACCAAATCAAGTTTAATGACCTTATAGAGTCCTTATATAAAATCAATTTTAATATAAATGCTTGCAAAAGAGAAATTATATTCCTTGGGTTGAGAACTGGAAATATATAGGCCCAATTTGTCTCCAATATATTTTAAAATACCTTCACCCCATCAAATAAGGGGAATATAGGGAAATATTTCTCTATATATATATTTCTATTTATCATAAGGATCTTTTAAATACTTGATTATGACTTACTGAAGTGAAAAATCTATTTCTTCAACTTCACCAAAATGACTTGATACACTCATATAAGGCTATAGGTAATACGTGGAATGCATAATACATCATTGAATAAGATTATATACTTGAACTATTATAGACCCTTCTACATTAATATATCTATCATCACTATTTTTTTATTCATTTCTATTACAACCATTAGGAGAAGAAAATTTTGTTTAATCCTTAGCTATATGATAATATTCTCCAAAATATATAAGCCAATTATAAGAAGAAGAACTATAAATTGCATTAAAACACAAACAAGAAGCATAAAGTGCATGTCAATGATAAAAAGTGTTAAAAGAGGAAGAAGCAAGATTGATATTTATATTATTCATTGCTAATTCCAAGGCCTCCATCCTTTTTAAGAATCACTTTTCCTATTCAGTTCCATTCCATTTTACCCTATTATACACACATAGAATTTTCCAATATTGCAAGAATTGCCTCAATCAGATTTTGTATGCAAATATTATGCCACTCAGAAGTTGACCTTCCTATTTGTCTTCCACAATTCGACACGATGGCATGTCAACCTCCAATTAATGGAAAATGGGATAGCCATGTCATCATGATGAGGAATAATTTAGAAGATTCTATATTGTAACTTTGGTTTAGAGTAGAGGTAGTCAAACATAACCACTAGTAGGATATGAGACTGTGTTATAAGTAGGCCATTATGAGGAAGAGGGGTTCCATTATTTTCGAGTGCATGTATTTCATAAATAAGAAAAAATAGCTGAGAGGGATAGTGAGAGAGAAAGATTGGATATATGCATTGTAGTAGCCCATTAGCCATAGGGTATACCTCTTTCTACTCACACCTATTTTCTATTCAGAGAAAGAGAGCAGAGTGGCCTCACCTTCTAGTTGGATTTTCTCCTAAAAGTGTTTCCCAAGCTATATCTTGTGTCAATTTTTTTTTTTAATTTCACTTTTCTATATTTTTTGTGTATATTTTTATTTGCATGCATACACAATAAGAAAAATCCATGGATCCATAAATTTAAAGAGAAAAAAATCCCTAATAGTGCAAACTTCATATTTTTAAATATATTTTTATCAGATTTATTGTGACGAAATATTTAGTGGAATATTGACAATAGTTTATGGATTAGAACTTGTTATCAAAATTGGTGGTAGAATTTCATTTTTCCAATACAATCTGGTACAATCCTTATCTTCTTACTATAATACTCCATATGGTATTTCCATGAGAAGTAATTGATAAGAAAAAGTTCACTTGGAGTGACCACATTAAAATATGTAGATAATATGGGTTAAAAAAATTAATTTTACTATCTAGATGGAAAGATCTCAAAAAATAAAATATTTAAAAAATGACGATGAAAACAGACTATGGATTTGAAAGTTATGTAGTTTTAAAGAAGGCATTAATCATAACGAAGAGCCACATGGTTGATATAATTTTTCCCACATGGTTATGTATGCTTTTGAGAAAAAAAATCCTTTACACTATCTTTTGTGACAAACTCACTTTTACAAATAAGTGACTTTATGAGGTAGAGACATGAACCCAATATCTCTTTCTAAATGAAGTAACTTTCATCCAAGTGATTTAGTGCAAAACACATAAATTGAGGAATAAGAATAGAGTGGTTATTTTTTTTATTGTTTCTCCCAAAATTGCATGTTGACCCAAAAAGCTACCCTCAACCAAGAAAACAACAGTTTTGAAAAAAATAATCCAAAAATAACCAATAATAACGTTAAATCTATATTATATTATCGAGAAAATGCATGCTTTCTCTCTATTTAAATTTTTCTATGATCGCATGAAATGCACAACAAGGAGGATACATAAAAATAAATAAATTTGAACCTTCTATCTAATTCACTGAGATCACAAAGGGTGTGCAACAACCAACATATGTCTATTAGAAAGAGACACAAACTAGGATTAAGAACATAAAACCAAACACTAAACACCCTATTTTTTTAAGGATGTATTAGAACTATATATCCTTG
The DNA here is from genome assembly GCA_034641835.2 of Pinus albicaulis. Classification (NCBI taxonomy): domain Eukaryota; kingdom Viridiplantae; phylum Streptophyta; class Pinopsida; order Pinales; family Pinaceae; genus Pinus; species Pinus albicaulis. The sequence continues at coordinate 304,769,733 of CM076577.1, forward strand.
AATCTAACATGAAAAGAGGAATATCCTAGGAAAAATACATCCTAGGATGTATTGTATGAAACAAAATACATTTTTCATTAAAATTATTTCTTTGAACATAATGGAATATTTTTTCCATTATGGAATTCTATGAAAATTGAAGATATAAAACATGTGGCAATGTGAACTGAAGATATTGATCAAGAATGGGAGCATCTCTTCAAATGAGATTTGATAGAATATTAAATTCAATAGGGTATTCAATACAAGATGACCACTTTTAGTAACCACTCACACAAATATATGAAATATGATAACACCACCATATTTATGTGGCTAAAAAGCTCCGAGAGGGAAGTAGTTCACCACCCTAATGAATATGGTCATTTGGGATAATTTTGTTAATGGAAAATAAAATTTGTACAAGTTTATCACAATTGATCATAAAAAATGACCATCAACGTTCTCTAAATAGAAATCATGGTCCAGTAAAGTGTTAAGGAATGTCGTAATAGCCATTTTTATCAAGGATAATATGCTTTGTTGAACCAATTTATGTCTAGAAAATATTGTGACCATCAGATTACATTGCAAGTAGTGCATACTAATGGAACACACTTTTACCTAAAGATACATTATACCAAGTGGAAATTAATTAAGTATCAATTTTCTAAATATAAAAAAACCTATAAAACGACAAATGTATAGGTTTATAACATATATTTAGTTACCGAGGAAAGATTACCAAGAATAAGCAATTTTAGGAGGTGTGCGGTGAAATAAACCTGCATTGAATGTGTCACTAATTTATGAGTGTGTATTTATGAATAGTTTAGAGAGAAGTATGTAGACAAATAGAAGGAAGTTAATAGAGATTCATTGATATTTAAAGGTGGTTTTCATTTTATGAAAATTCATGCAACATATTTATGGTCTTTAGGAATCATGAAACAATTAATGGAATACGTTTTCAAATTGGGAATTGAATATTTCCAAGAGTTTCGTTAATGGCATTGAAAAAATGGTTGTTCTCAGTAATGAGACTTTATATGCCTATGATTGTTTTTATAACTCGGGGAGAAAATGGTAGTATTTTTATATCCTTGCACTCTAAAACAATTATGGTCATTTATACATTTGTTAGTCTTTTCATTTTACCTTTCTTAGACACTTACCCAAGGCCATTCAAGTATATCATCTTGATCATATATATTACTAGTTATTCCCATCAATTTATTATTGTAAAAGAGAGTTAGGGAGCCTTATAAATTTGACAAACTCTTTCTAGACATTTCTTGTAGTTCATATTTGTACTAATGACCGAGTTCTGAAAGTGATATACGAATTCATCATACATAATCATCAATTTTCCTTGAATTTAATGTTAATGGTATCTATTCACCCTTAATAACCATGAAAGCAATTGTAAATCATTCCATTCATTGTTATCATGGTATTTTTTAAGGATTCAATTAGTATTTATATGTATAGTACTACATTTGAATATTATTGTTTGGTAAATTATGCATAGCATTATAAAATGTTGAGACCAAATGTTTGCTCATATGTAGGGAATATTTTATATTATGGTATCAAAGTCCAAAACTATGAAAAACAAGAGCGAGGATTGAAGGATATTTTGAAATTTAAATGTAGGAATATTTAGAGTGTTTGTAATGTGCCTTGATTGGGGTATACAGACATTACATATATCTATGTATTATGTACTTGATTATTTATATATAATTTTTTTGTTATTAAATTTATGTTGTAAGAATTTTTGATTTGGTTTCCAGTTATTTCTAATAATATATTTCCATTGTTATAGGTATGTGCTCACATGGAGATGAATATGTACCTAATTTCCACCAGTCGTCCTTACACTTCCTACTTTTACCTAGATTCTCCTTACTTTTTTAACACCTCCTTCCCCTACACATTCTTACTATTGTTCCTCTTGCCATATTCCACTTCCTAGGTTTATATATTCTATTACTTCTTTATCTTACTATTTTCCACAAATTATCCTTGTTTTCATGAAATCCTCTTTCCTCTAACCCTTTCTTTCCTACTAATATCCATTCTTATTTCTCTTCTTCCTATTATCATATTAAATTTTTTACCTCTTATTCCTCAACTTATTACTCTTCTAGCTCACCCCCTCTAACTCTTCTTCCTCCACTTATTATAATTCCCATTTTATTCCTCCAATTTTTTTCACTTTCCATTTACACCTCCTCCTCCACACACACACATATTCCTCCCATTATCTTCCTTAAATATCCATAGCTTTTTACCCTCCTCCTTTCATTTTTTTATCTTCTACCTATTCCTCATACTTCTCTTCCATATAATATTATCTCCTCTCCCCTTCTCTCTTTTTTAATTTTTTACATTTTCACAATACCCAATGTCATATTTTACCATGTGTAGGGATTAATTTTCGAACAAAAATAATATTGAACAATTTTTTAACTTGAATATATCTGTGTATTTTATCCATTTCATTACCCACCTAAGCTATTTTTCACTAGATTTATGTAACCACTCACACAACTATATGATATATGATAACACCACGATATTTATGTCGCTAAAAAAATCTAAGAGGGAAGTAGTTCACCACCCTAATTAATATGACCATTTGGGACAATTTTGTTAATGGAAAATAAAATTTGTACAAGTTTATCATAATTGATCATAAAAACTAACCATAAATGTTCTCTAAATAGACATCATGGTCTAATCAAGTGTTAAGGCATGGATTAATAGCCATTTTTATCAAGGAAAATATGGGCCATTGAACCAATCTATTTCTAGAACATATTGTGACCATTAGATTACAGTGCAAGTAGTGCATACTAATGGAACACAATTTTACCTAAATATACATTATACCCAGTGGAAATTAATTAAGTATCAAGTTTTTAAATATCGAAACAACTATAAAACAACAAATGGATAGGTTTATAACATATATTTAGGTACCAATGAAAGACTACCAAGACCAAGAAATTTTAGGATGTGTGTAGTGAAATAAACCTACATTAAATGTGTCCCTTATTTATGAGTGTGTATTTATGACTAGTTTAGAGAGAAGTATATGAACAAATAGAAGGAATTTAATATAGATTGACTGAGAGTTAAAGGTGGTGTTCATTTTATGCAAATTCATGCAACATATTTAAGGTCATTAGGAATCATGAAACAATTAATGGACTAAGCTTTCAAATTGGGAATTGAATATTTCCAAGAATTACGTTAGTGGCATTGACAAAAATTGTTGTTCTCTTTAATGAGCCTTTATATGCCTTTGAATGCCTTCATAACTCAGGGAGAAAATGGTAGCATTTTTATATTCATGTAGTCTAAAACAATTATGGTCATCTATATATTTGTTAGTGTTTTAATTTTACCTTTCTTAGACACTTACCCAAGGCCATTCAAGTATATCATCTTGATCATATTTATTACTAGGTGTTCCCATAAATTTATTATTGTAAAAGAGAGTTAGGAAGCCTTATAACATTGGCAAACTTTTTCTAGTCATTTCTTGTAGTTGGATATTTGTACTAATGGCTAGGTTCTCAAAGTGATATATGAATTCATATGGTATCAAATACAGGTATACACAATCATCAATTTTCCTTGAATTTAATGTTAATGGTATCTATTCACCCTTAATAACCATCAAACAAACTGTAAATCATTCCATTCATTATTATCACCATATTTTTTAAGGATTCAATTATTATTCCTATTTGTATTATTAGATTTGAATATTATGGTTTGGTGAATTATGCATGCTATTATAAAATGTTAAGACTACATGTTTGTTCATATTTAGGCAATATTTTATATTATGGTATCAAAGTCAAAAATTAAGAAAAGTAAGAGTGGGTATTGAAGGATATTTTTTTTTGTAAGCTTAGGTGGCACCTTCTATTTTATATTAATAAATTCAGGAAAAATATACAAATCTAGACCTCAACCTGACCACAGGAAACTAGGTATTTTGGCCATCGGAGTTCAAAATAAGTCAACCAGAACATAAAAAGTCCTAATAACTAACAGCAAATCTGTCTATACTGGATATCCAAGTGCAAAAACCATATCATGTACAAAAGGTAAGCAGCATAAGAACCTTAAACACAAAATGCAACATAAAAACAAGAGAATTTTAGTCCTCCTCAGAGTCAACAGGTGCTAGAGCTTTGGCTGAAGCTCCTGGTAGTTCAACAAGAACCTGTTGCATTGCTTTAATCTCCTTCTCCAGTCTTCCAAGTCTCGTAACCTGCTGCAACTGGCGTAAATTAATTTCCTGAATATTCCTATTAATATCTACCAGGAGCGATTCCATCTTTGTTTCCAACTTTGTCTCCGCTATAGACATAACAGCTTTGGCTAGCAGGCATTTGATTATCCAGTAAGTGCGAACAGATGGTTGAAACAGAGAAGTGTGTCCCCGGGTATGCCCAGGATCTGGAATCACAGTCTGCATATCCTCAAAAGCTGTGTGATCCTCCAAATATATATTATCCATAATATCATATTCCCAGTCATAGATGCGACCACGAACTGAATTGGGGACGTCATTCATGAAGTTTTGAACTAGTGGCTCAAGGTGTTGTTGAATCGTCTTTCTGCCCATTTCCGGTGCATTTTAGAAGAGGAATACTTTCCCTTTCCCCCAATAGGCTTTCGGCCTCATTTTACCATTGTAGAAAAATCTGAAAAATCTGTTAAGACTTCCATCCATACAACAAGAGGAGTCAGCAGCACAGATACCATATAGCCAGCACCATAATGAACATCACCATCTCCTAGTTCTGCTACCAAAAAAAAGTGAAGAGATAAACACCCAACAGAGACATAAGAACATTGGAGTGGAACTAGAGAAGGCTGAGAAACAGGCCACAGAGAAGAAATGCCATCGTAAGGTAGTAGTAAGTGAAGAGAGATAAGCGGCCTTATCGGAATCTCAAAACCAGAGGTAGACCAATAACAGGGGCCGATACAACCCAGAAGAAGTTGCATGCAAATACCGAAGGGGTCCCAGAAGAGAGCGAGGTGAAAAGGAAAACCCCAATTAAAATACTAATAGAAGGAGGGGTTAACAATATGACCATTCTCCCAAAAACTCCAAACCGAAACCAAGGCATGGTAATCCTGACTAGCAGCAGAGAAATTGCCAGGAGCCGAATCACGGACACTGTGCATGTGAATGGCCAAGAGTCCCCAAAAGAAAACTAGGCTCATAATAGCCAAACCTCGATAAATGCCAAACCCCCATGCAACGAAAAAATGACAAACAAGAAACCCAAAAGAGTAATGCAACTAGCCCGCCCAAAGGTATAGAGTGTACCGCAAAATATGAAAAATGCCCGAGTCGGTGAAGAAGAACAGAAACGGACTTAGACTAACAGGCGTGGACATACAAGACAGAGCATAAATGAAGTGAAGAAACTGGATGTAGTGACCAAATTCATAACCCTACCACATGAATTCAAAATAGAAGTGACCATACCACCATTCCCACAAATCTTCTAAAAAAACCATGAGAAAAATTCGCAGAGGAGAGGAGAGCAGAGGCGAGAACTGAAAGGTTAGAAATGGAGATACATACCACAACTGAGCTTGCTCTGTCACCCTGAAACCCTTCCGACCTTCACTACTACATGCACCATCAACCTCAGGAACGAAAAGCCAAATGAAACAACTAACAACGAAAAGGCATACAACCTTGCGAGCCTTAACCCCCCACCGATGACACTGTTTTTGAACCGTGACTGACAACCTAGCTGGCTGATCCATCTGGAGGCTCTAGGAAACGCAAGTCATTTAAGATGGTGGGTGTCGGATGTCCCTTCTATCAACTCCTCGCGGTGGTTGCATGCATGCTACACTGAAAATTGTCATCCTGACATTCTGCTATGTGCATGAGCTCATTATTACTCATATGTCTCCCTTTGCAAGTCTAACATATCAGTTCCTCATGTCAAGCCTTGAAAATCAGAGAAACTTTCCTAAAAATCTCCTAAACTTTGGTGTCGCACTTTCTCTCTATCTTGCCTGCGGTCCCGCACCTAATTTTCAGCTCTCTTGTGTACCTGAACACACTTTATCTGTGTTAAAGGTGTGAACCCCTGTAAGACCAAAAAAGTGCAAGTAAATTCCAAAAATCTCAATAAAAGTAAATTTTAGAAGCCTCTAGAAAGAATCTTGCGGTGGCAGAACCACTCTTATGAGGTGCATGTATCCCTTACCTTATGGAGCTAACCCCTTGATGTGAGGATCTTATCCGTTTGAAGGATGATTCTATCCCTTCATAGTTGGAACATAAAACCTCCTCTTTTCCACTATAAAAAGAGGCATTGGGTAGCCTCAAGGGGAGTTCAAGCTTTAGAATATTTGAGGTTAAGTG